>JAJGOT010000198.1:465000-705000 GCA_022457155.1 Cladopsammia gracilis
ATTTTTTTTTTTCTCGAACTGAAAATTACCGGGCTTTTTGTTCGTTTGCGTTCGTCAAAAATCGTTACATATAATATCCAAAAAAAAAAGAAGAAAAACTCAATATTGCGTTACCGTTGGCATTTCGCATTCACGGGTTGGCTCGAAGGAGCCTTTGATTTATTTTTCTAGCCTGTGAAGATCGAAGGGGGCTCTGCTCGCAGGGTATAAAGCAGATTGTAAATAAGAAAAATTGCGAGAATTAAGATAATATTTCTGCTTTCCTTTATTTGAATTTTTTTTCAAATATCAAGAGACCAAACGTTTGTAAAGTAACATGCCGCGAACCCTACGTATTAAAAATCTACGTAGTTTATCGAGGTAAATCAATATTTTATGTTCACAGTTTCGGTCCTCGTTATTTTACACACAGTCCGCGTCTTATACCGAGTCCATGATTCTCAGTCCTCGTTTTATCCCTAGTCCGTGTTTTATACCTAGTCCGTAGTCCGCAGTCCGTAGTCCGCAGTCCGTGTTTTCTACTGACCGAATTGTTTTTGCTGTGAGCGATTTGTATTTGCTGTGAGCGATTGTATTTGCTGTGAGTGATTTGTATTTGCTGTGAGCGATTTGTATTTGCTGTGAGCGATTTGTATTTGCTGTGAGCGATTTGTATTTGCTGTGAGCGATTTGTATTTGCTGTGAGCGATTGTATTTGCTGTGAGTGATTTGTATTTGCTGTGAGCGATTTGTATTTGCTGTGAGCGATTTGTATTTGCTGTGAGCGATTTGTATTTGCTGTGAGCGATTTGTATTTGCTGTGAGCGATTTGTATTTGCTGTGACAGTTGTGGGCCACCGTAGTACGGTGCGAGACTTCTGGCGATGTGGTTTCTAGGTTCCTAGGTTCCCTTGTCTTCACTGAAAAGCGAAATGGAAAGTCCGCGGATATTGGTCACTGGATTTCCAGATGACACAACAAAAACGCACCTCTTGATATACTTTCAATCGGTAAGACATTCTGGAGGGGGCGACGTAGAGAGCATTGAAATCGATCGAGGGCGAGCTGTAATCAGTTTCGAAGATGCAAAAGGTACGAGACAATCATTTGCACAATATATTGATTTGAGTGGTAAATTAGAATTCGAAGTGTCGTGTTATCTTTTGATGAACGCATATCTCACACAGAAAAAGACGCATGTAAAACAACATAACAACCGATTGTCGTGAAGAAAATCAAGCACTTATCAGACATTTGGGCAAGTTAGCTTGCATTTCGTGGCTAAACTGTTGAATATCCGTCCACTTATTTGCATCTCATTGAATAAGAATGGATCCTTTCGTTTTCATAGCGTTTAGGGATATGTCAATAAGTGGACCGATATTCTAAAATCGCTCCCATTTCGTCGCAATTTTCCATACTTTTGAGATACTAGAATATATGTGTTGTTCTTTGCATGATCTATTTTATGTTTGAACATTAGACTACGAAATTTATCTGTTCTTGCGATATTATATATGTTACAGCCATGCTCCGTCACGCGTGACCAGTATCCACGAGGCTGAAATGGACATTTGAATATTTCTTTGTAACGTCCGAGATTTGAATGAAACCTTGAAGATCTCGCTGGAAAACACTTTGAAAGTCACAAGTTAACGGAAAAATAACTTCGCTACACGCATAAAAAACTAATATTGTTCGGATATGTAACATTTAAAGTAAAATGATATTTTGTTGCTCTTTGTTTCCGAAAATGCGGTAAAATTCTCACGGGAATTCCGAATCTCGGAATGAATTTGCAAAACCGACGCGTAAACTTGAAAACTCCATTCAATTTTCAAAAATACTGGTCACGCTTGACGGAGCATGGCTGTAATGAATGAAACTGAAAGGGAATTGTAGCGTGAATTTTCCCATGCATGTCACCTATGGCAGATCTTGAAATGTGTTATTGTTGTCAATTTGGGATAAGGTTACCGACTACACTCAAGCGTTTTTGTATTTTACACCTCAGCTTCTAGAACCCTTTAGGATAATGTATACCTTAGATTGATATGACGAAGACAAAACCGTTATGAAGTGCTTTTTTGTTTATAATTATTACTTTCTATAGTACTCATTGCAGATATGATTATCGTGATATAATTAATTGTGCTTCAACAACGAAACCGAAAATATAGTCCCTCATTTTTCTTAAAAGGGAACTCCGGAGCAAAAATGAACTTATCTTGAACATTAGGCCTATATATCCACTTTTAAAGGTTTGATATATTTTCTTATCAATCTTCTGTAACGAATTAGATATTTTATTTGAAAGGCAAGCGAAAAATTATCAGTTACTGTGCTATATACATAGGTTCTACTAAATATAGCATTTGATTTATATAGTCAGGCAAAAAATGCTAGTTTTTATGACAAAAGACTATGTCATAGTTAGCTGCCATTGTGTTTGCATGTTGGTGTGGAAATGACAAAACTTAATGAAAAATATTTTGACAAATTTTTGTGAAAACTTGCTTGAATATTATTTAGTCTGAGGCAGAAAAATACCCACTACGGTCCTGGCCAAACTGACTGGCAAGTATATGTCTAGATGCAAGTTGTTTCAAATTGTAAACAAGCCATTTCAATGTACATGTAGTCTCGCGTACACACCCAAACCAAAGTAAACAATAGTGACAGCAACTTGCGATAACTTGCAGTGGTTGACTAAGTGATATTAAAAACTTGCGTCAACTTCCACAAGAATCTATGCTCGATCAAATTGGAAGAAAGTTATTCATACAACTTATTATTGATGTTGACTTGTCTCCATATTTGGCCAGGGCCACAGATGTTCATGATGTTTTTTTCAACAAGTGAATGACTCGAAAAAAAAAAAGTAATGACCAAATAGGTTTTACCAGGTTCAAGTCCGTGTGGTCGCTAATCGAGCGAGCAACGGCTGAATAATGACGTATATATATATATATATATATATATATATATATATATATATATATATATATATATATATATATATATATATATATATAGAATCTTTTTTTTGCGAAATTTTAAATTGTCTATATAGAAGTAGTTAAATGCAAAATTCGTATTTGGCTCAAGCCCGATTAAAGACTCCAAATGCGAAACATCTTAAGCTTATTGTTGTTTATATTCGTTTACAACAAATTAGTTATTGTTATCGCTGGATTCGCATTGTTCTCAATTATTAGGAAACGCATTCGTAACAAAGCATTATGTCACTTAAGTTTACAGCTGAGTAATGGAACGAGTGTGTGAGTGAATTTGGCGTCTTCTCCGATAACCCGTTCATTACGCTTGTGCGCATTCACGGGTTAAAAATGGATTTAGAATTTACATTTCAAAAAATTGGTTTTCTCCTAGGTCCCTAAAACTTTATTCTTTCATTCTCAAATGGGAATGACTTGGGGCTTCTGGATAAAGATTTCATGGTAAACGACTTAAGGGATAGGGAATATTAAATATTCATCTTTCGACCTCGAATCCACGATTTTAAAATCATTTCAAAGCCTTTTATTAATTAAGTGAAATACATTAAGAATTATAGTAATGTTTTCGAGAGTCGTGCGATAATAATAATAATAATAATAATAATAATAATAAGATCATCCAGTTCATTTATGAAGATAATAATAATAATAATAATAATAATAATAATAATAATAATAATAATAACCCTTGGTCATTTGTTATGACCCGCCTAATAGAAGAAATTACGGCAATGACAACAGCCAGAACATAATGTTAAACAAAGATAATAATAACAATAATAACGGACATTTATATAGCACACTTTCTGTGTGAATATACTCAAATTCGCTTTACAGCACTGTTCGGAGGACTTTGCCAGACTTTTAAAGCAGTTTACAATTAATGTCGAATGTGACACAGGTGCTTCCACAACTTAAACAAAGCAGACCACAGATACCGGAGACTACGTCCCCTACATGTGTGCATGTGTGTGCATCGACAGAAACGCCGTTTTATATTTTTAGATCCACCTAAACGTTTTGTTTTGTTTTGTTTTTGCAATGGCTAGTCGCCGCAAGGGTATGTAGTCGTCCCAACCATACTTTTCGGGACTGTCAAGTTCAAGTATCCCTGTTATCTAAACAAGCGTGTTTTAAACAGAAGAAAACGCCTCTGAGTTCCTTAGGGGAGGGTGACAGTCCTGGTGGCCAAACTACGTGTACGTTGGAACGGAACAAAAGAAGTGAAGAACCAGCCAGCGTAAGTCTTTTTTCTCAGCTTTTGATGTTTTGTTTTTTGCTTAAGACAATTAAGACAGTAAGATAACGATACCATAAATTACGAAAAATAAAAAATATATATTACTATGTAGAGGCACCTTCTGTACGCAGTCGTTCGTTGGGACTCCCTTAAGCACTTTTGTTTGCAGACGTTAGGTTACTCTAATCGATGTTGCTTCGTGTTGAAGATTATTGGATTAGACGTAAAAGTGACATTAGTGACAAGTTACGTGTTAAAAGTTTGCAGACTTTTACCTACTTTTATTTCCAGTAGATGATTTTTGCTGTTGAATTTCCGTGCATGTGATTCTGCAGGACTCAGCAGTGTTGCAGTCAACTGTCAGAGAATGTGTTGAGAATGTGACATCTTCATAAATAGTACATTGTTTCAGTCATAACTTGTATTCTAAATTATGATCATGACATCACTGTAATTGTGAGTTTTTTTGTCTATGTGTGTTTTATAGGTGTTGGATGTACAACAACCGATTCCAAACAAGGGAAAACGTGAACTTTTGGAACCATCTCAATCTTTCGGCAATGGTTCAGCTGCACACCACAGCCAGTGTACCATCGAGGTGACGGGTTTGCCACAAGGTGCCACTGAGGATCTGGTGGTTAATTATTTTGAGAACACAAAGCGATCTAAAGGAGGTCCTGTGTCTGATGTCATCATAAATCCTGAACTTCAAACCTGCAAAGTCACCTTTGAATCTCCCAAAGGTATGTTTATTTACTTATCTTGAAATGTTGTTTATGGAAGCAAATTTGTTTGTTGTGTTTAGCCGGGATTAGCGATAAACGTCTAGTTCTTTTCATGTTTTATATTTTCTTTACTTGTCGTTTCATTTCAGATCTAACTATTTATAAAATAACTGAGATACTACGCGCGTTCTGATTGGCCAAAGACCTATTAACTATTGTGCCGGTAAACTCATAGAAAACCGCGCAAGCGAAACTGTAAAGTAAACAAAGTTCAATTTTCCACTGCATCAACACAAGCGTGAGGAAAAAGAATTTCACAACTCTAGCCGGTTTAGTGTCTTATTGCATATTGTGGTCTGTTAGAAGATGAGAAGAGAAGATATGTTTCTTGTAAACGATAAGTTGCTGCTCAAACCGACAAAATAAAGAAAAAAAAATCCCACGCACGCAAACAAAAAACGGCTTAACGACAAAAGAACACTAAGCTTTAATATTTTAAAACTGATATCAACAACAGGAATATATTTTCATTTAACATTGGTTTGGAAAGGCTTACATGCAGCGATCAATGACAATCAAAACAACCTCGATATGTACTTTGTGAAGTTCATTGAACTGAAGGTTTAGCTATTAGTGGAAAGCTCAAAATTATGGATCCCTAAGAGAAAACAATGGCTTTCAAATTGAGGAATTTTCGATTGAAATTCACTGAACTGAAGTTTATAAATGTTCCTACAAATCCTAAGATAACTTCTAAATAAGACGGATCTTCACAGCGGAATTAAAAAGTAAGGCTTAAGCTTATAGCTTTGTTGTTTAGGATAATTATTTTACGCCGATTCCATTTATCTTACGCTTTATCGTGTTTTGTTTTTGAGATTTTTTCATTGAATACTTTTGTACCCGATGCAGTTTAAATTCTGATTATGTGTCCAAGCAAGGATGATCAATTAGCAAGAAGAAAATGAAGCTAACAAAAATTATAGGTTTATGGTTAAACAAATTATTTGCATGGAATGATCAAACAAATTATTCAACTGTAGGCTTAAAAAACAATGAGCTTAGTTTTCATTCAGAACTTAAAATGTAGAGAAGTACGGGCTTCATTGTACACTTCAAAGTAAGTGGATAAAGTCGAAAACATTTTCAGAAGCTGAGTTTCTGGAACTAACCTTTATTCCAATTGAAAAATTCTTGACAAGAAGGCAATCTTTGAATCCAACATACGCCATAAAAATTTTAGGCTTTCAAACTTTCCTCGTACATTCATGTTTGCGGCGGCAGATTCCGGACACAATTTTCTGGATTTCCCATTCAAAGAACTTTTGAATCATTGAATATATTTTCTTCTTTCAGCTGATAAATTCCAACTGACGTATTTCAAAGCGCTAAAACTTTTCATCACTTTCGTTGAACCCGTGAATTTGTCAGTGCAGCTTTGTCAGTGGCATCGTGTAAAGTTCATTCTTTCAGCGGCTCTGATTGGTTTTCCCGGTCATATGATGAATGTTATGAGAACAAGCTACTTGATCGGCACAAAACTACAACAAATTTCTCTCTTTCCAAACGCTTTTCATAGTTATTTCATAAAAGCAATAGAACACATTTTCTATGACTTTACCGGCGTAATAGAACCACTTGGGATGTTGGGAGAACACTCGAAAAGCTTGTAAACCACTCGCCTACGGCTCGTGGTTTACAAGCTTTTCTCGTGTTCTCCCAACATCCCGCGTGGTTCTATTACGCCGGTAAAGTCATAGAAAATGTGTTCTATTGCTTAAATATAACCTGCGTGGCAGGCGTTCGAAGGGGAAGGGGAAGGGGGAGAATTCAGCCGCGCGAGAACGCCCGAATTCTCCCCCTTCCCCTTCCCCTTCCATTTCGAACGCCTGCCACGCAGGCTAAACTATATATTACTATTTTCACTCTCATCCCTACCGTCTTAACTCCGGTTCTTACGGTGGCCCACAACTGTGACAGCAATAATAAATAGATCACAGCAAAACAAAAACATCACAGCATTTGTATAAAAGACACAGCAAATTCAAATTGATCACAGCAAAAGTAAAATGCTCACAGCAAAACCAAACAGCCACAGCCATTTATAATAAAACACAGCGAATTTGAATCGATCACAGCAAAATGAAATGCTCACAGCAAAAGAAGAAATCCCAAAGAAAATTCAAGTCGATCAGGGCAAATTCAAATCGGTCACAGCAAAATGCAAATGCCCACAGCAAAACAAAAACACTCACAGCAAAACGAAAAGTCCACAGCAAAAGAATCGTGCCCCTCAACATCAGGACGAGGCAGGCCAGGCCGCCTGGCTCCAGTTACTTTGGTCGGCGGTCATTCACTGCCTTCACTCTCTCCGTATGGCTGACTCTTTACGATGTTTTGCTCCAACTGTGGTTCGGCAGTGACAGAAAACTCGAACTATTGTTCCAGTTGTGGACGAGGTAATTAAGTGTTTGTTTTGGGTCGTAGCCGCATCTAGTAGAAGTTTCAGTTTACATGAAAATGTAGTCAATTAGCTGATGTTTAACAGACAACAATATAATACTCTCGTAGGAGTTATATCGTTTCACCTATAAATTGCAAGATATGTGGAAGGACCTGAAATGCAGAATGAAAACGTTTAGGACATGTAACCATGTACTGTATATAGTAAAGTTTATTCATGGTTACAAGCTTCGAACCACCAGTCCCACTGGAGCATTGACCAAAAAAACCGAACCTTCTACCAGATGCAGCTACGACCCGAAGGAAATACTTACCTCATCCACAACTGGAACCACAGTTGGAGCAAAACATCGTAAAGAGTCAGCCATACGAAGAGAGCGAAGGCAGTGAATGACTGCTGACCTAAGTAACAAGCGGCTTGGCCTGCCTTGTCCTGATGTTGAGAGGCAGGATTTTCTTTTGCTGTGGACTTTTTGTTTTGCTGTGGGCATTTGCATTTTGCTGTGCCGATTTGAATTTGCTGTGATCGACTTGAATTTTTTGGGGGGATTTCTTCTTTTGCTGTGATCGTTCAAATTCGCTGTGATTTAATATACATTGCTGTGGCTGTTTAGTTTTGCTGTGAGCGTATTTGGTTTTGCTGTGAGCATTTTACTTTTATTGTGACTAATTTGAATTTGCTTTGTCCTTTATACAAATGCTGTGGTGTTTTGCTGTGATCTATTTATTATTGCTGCGACAGTTGTGGGCCACCGTAGTACGTACTCTCCTTATAAGTCTGGATCAGTCATTGCCAGCAGTGATTCGTTTGTAACAAATTGAAAAAGATACAAGTTAAAAGGGTTATTGTTATATTTGACCGTGTATTTTTTATTCCAGATGCCTTGAGAACTGTGCAGCACTCTCCTCACAATCTGAGTGGATCGTGTCTTCAATTGTCTCTGTTTGACGAGTTTGAAGACGAAATTCCAGATGATTCTGATGAAAACGACGAGGACGTCGAAGAAGGAATCACCATCATCGTCAGCGGTATCTCAACTTCTACTACCGAGGATGCTGTGTGTAATTACTTCGAGAATTCAAGGAGATCTGGGGGAGGTGAAGTTTTTAAAATCGATAATAAGGACGATGGGGAAACTGTGATAACTTTCCATGAGGTAAAAGGTACGTCTGGTATTGTCAGCGTTGAATTAGAGGCTTCTCTTATTTTTACGAGTTAGGGTTCCGCAGACGTGACAACATTTATTACAGTGCCAAATATATACTCAGCAACATTACTTCTAAAATACATACTCTACAACATAACTACTACAATTATAACATCCATATTCATAGGTACACGCACGCAATTCCAGTACTAGCCAGTGAGAACATTCATCATCACTTTCGGCCGAAAACGTCAACCGCAGTATAGGAAAGTACTGCTTCATAACTTTCATTAAAAGGGTCGTTGAGGACCACATCAAATGAAGTCATCAAAATCGACATATTATGGTGGACAACTGTGAACTACAGTCCTCTCTGGAGTTTTACCTAGTCTATTATTGTTTGCTTTACTTAATATTATTATGTCTTTTAACAGATTTGCATCGACTTCTGGAGGGTAAACATTCCATTGACAGAACACCTATTACAGTTACGCGCCAGCGCCCAAAGAAAAGAATGCCTTCAGACCCAGTTAGAATCCATATTCAAGGACTCAGCGAAAACACGACTGCAGACGGCTTGACCTTCTATTTAGAAAGATTTAGCGGCGATGCTGAAGTGATACAGGTGTATTTTGGTACCAACAATAATGCTCTTGTTGTTTTTGACACACCACCAGGTACGTAAAACATATTAAATCAATTACAAAAATTTAACAAAAACCTTTCTGATAACTGGAATTCGCCGGTTTAGACGGGGTCGTGATACATGTACAAGTGCAAGTTACAACTGTAGGCTACATGTACAGGTGCAAGCTCAAATTGCTCACGGTTTTGAACTCTGGTCATTTTACAATATTATTTTCCGGCGTCTTTTTAATTTTACGTCAGTTTGAGAAAATCTTAAAACGGATCTAGACAGACCCACGCTGATAAATGAAGTACGCACTTGTTTCCCTTCTTTGTTCTGAAGTTTTCGGAGACAAATCAGTTTAATGTTAGCCTGCATAACAGGCGTTATTGGGGCGCTCAAGCGAGTTTTAGGTCGCGAGCGCACAGCTTGTAAATTGCATGTGGAAACGTTTTATTGAATTGACATCAAGAATTGAATGATGATATCTACTGTTGCGCATTTTGAAAAAAAAAAGCAATGTTAATTAACCGTTCACACCGATGCACATTGGAAACAGTTTTGTACGTTTCATAGTACCGACCTTAAGCAAAGACGACGAGAACGTGGACGAGGACGATGGCGGTGGGACTAGAACGCCGTTTAAAATGGCAACAGTACTATACTTTGACAAATCAGCAAAGATGACATTGAGTAGTATATAGGGAGGGCCTCAAATACCGGCACCACTTTTTGTCGCCAAATAAGGAGTAACTCACCCCCACGGAAGCTTCCTGGAATAGTTGGCGAGGCCTCAAAACTGTCCCTCCCACGGGCCGACTGACAGGAGGGCCGTGGGAAGGACATTTTTGAGGCCTCGCCAACTATTCCAGGAAGCTCCCGTGGGGGTGAGCTACTCCTTATTTGGCGAAAAAAAGTGGTGCCAGTATTTGAGGCCCTCCCTATATACTACTCCAGGTTGAACCGCGAGCGGTTTAAACCGGCTGAAAACAGTCTAAATCAACCGAAAGTGATCAAACCGGTTTAACCATCCGAAAGCGGTCTGAACCGGTCTAGCAACCGAAAGCAGCTAACCGCCCGGAACGAGTTGAAGCCATCAACAGATCGAAAATACCGTAATAATTTAAACCCCTGTATAATATGTAATCACACCCTTTGGAAGCTTCCCGCAACAATTGATATGGGTGGTATGACCAATTGAAGAAAACCATTCTCCTTATATATATAAAGACTGGTGCCTGCTGGTGGTCACCAGTTTTGTGAAAAAAATAAAGAAACCTACATATATATGGCGGCTCCCATGAGGAACAATCGCGGTGTTTTTGCAAACCCAAACATCAGTCAGCGTGATCTGATTGCTTGGCTTGACGCTCAAGAACAAAAACCTTTCTTGAGAGTTGGTCCCAGAAACGAAACTGTAGAGGCCTTTGATCCTTTACAAAGGGGGCTTGTGCATGGTGACTTTCAGATTCGTGATAGAATCGTAGAAATCTATGCTACTGGTGAATGGGGTGAACAGGGCAGACAGGGGAGAAGAATGAGAACAATAAAATGGCGTTTTCATAGAGGGATCGCAAAACCTCTTGTACCCCAAATGCTTCATAAAATCAAACACTCTGTTCGCACAAGACACAAAGTCAACCTTCGGTTTGCTTATAATCTACGAAACATCGAAAACAACGAACATGTCGTTTATTACAACAACATCAACAGTCGTTGGTTTTCTAGATTATCGCAAAAAAAAAAAAAAAAAAACTTTGGCTTCAGGAACAAGAGTTTCGTCTTCAAGGCGTGAAAATCGACAGGCCCAACACGAACTGGGTTTTCGAAAGCGCTGTCTTGGTGGAGATCAAAGTGACTTTGGACCGACAACCTTTGCAAATCGGTCTTAGTCGGTTGCCTGGTTGGCTTCGCAACAAAAGAGAAATCATCTCTCTTGACACTTTCAATGACGATCGTTGTATCTTCCGGTGTTTGGCTGTTCATCAAGGAGCTCGTATAGACCGGAGCACTCGCAGAGCCAAAGAACTAGCACAAAGCTTCTTTGACGTCTAACCGAGAGTTCGTGGTAATGTCAACACTATCAGTATGCAGCAATTTCATTTACTTGAAAGAAACTTTAAACAAGGAATTGCTGCTTACACTGTTACAAACAACGGCGACACTTTGTTTTGCGTTACACTCCTTCACGCTATGACAAGGTTGGTCACCCCACGATGACTGTTGGTATCCACAACTGTCATGCCTTTTTGATCACCGACATAAACAAGGTCACAAACAACTACACTTGTGGTGAATGTTTGGCTAGGTTTACGCGGGCTGATAACTTAGCGCGCCACGCGAAGACGTGCACTCGCGGCCGAACCAATATTGACTGTCCAGGAAATGAGATCCTTGCTCAGCTTTTGAAAAAGCGTTTTATCCAAATGCCAGTTTTGGTATCAAAGCTACTTGCTGGTTAGAGTATGAGGCCAAGAAGCGCGGCATTCACATCCATCATCAAAGATGTGGCCACGGAGGTGAGCGGATCATTACAAACCAAAAAGTTCATGGCTACCATCCAGAAAGCAAAACCGTGTTTCAGTACCGTGGTTGCTTCTGCCACGGCTGTCGCAAGTGCTTTCCAACGCCCGAACAAAGAAACGAAGTGATCTTGACTGACCACAACGGTAATGCAATGACAAGAAAGCAAGCCTTCGAAAGGACTGTGAATCGAAGTCACTGTATTCGGATGGTGGGCTACAACGTGGTTGAAAGATGGAAACACGAGATGCCGCGTCCCTGGTGGTATGATCGAATCCCGCCGAAAAAAAAAACGAAACGTATCCACACGCGATCGTCTATGACTTCGAAGCTTACCAAGACAAGACCAAGGCAAGCCAACCTACCATGGATCTCTCTTATGAAAGCGAGCATGTGCCTGTTTCGGTATCCATTGCTGACACGTTGGATCCTGAGCCTGAGTACATTTGCTCTAAAGATCCCGAAGAGCTTATCCGACGGTTTTATCTATCTCTGGAGCGGCGCAGCGAAGCAATCCGAGAAGATGTAGCCCAAAAATACATGCCACCAGATCTTGAGTGTCTTTCCAAAGACCAACAAAACCTCATCAATCAATGGTGCGAACAAGTTCCAGTGATCGGCTTCAACTCAGGCAGATACGATCTGCATCTTATCAGAAAGTACTTTGTTTCTCATCTCGGACAAGAAAACGGAGTCTTTGCTGGTGAGAAACAGGGTCAAATCATATTTATCAACACGCCCCGTTTCAAGTTTCTGGACTGTCACCAGGCATCAGCTATGACAAATGGGTCAAGACGTATGGTGCACAGCAGACCAAGTCCTGGCTTCCATATGAATGGTTTGACAGCGCTGACAAACTTGACTACAAAGGCCTTCCGCCGTATTGGTGTTGGTATTCACAACTACGTAACAGCTTTGTTCTGGCACTAGCGGAGTATGGGGAATGCGTGCGTGTTTTTAAAGATCGTGGAATGGTAACCTTTGGTGACTGGTTGAAGTACTACGACAACCTTGATGTCACCCCATTCCTTGAAACCCTCAAAAAAAGAAAGCGTTTTATACCAATCTCGGTATTGACCTTCTCAAAGACGCGGTCTCATTGCCTGGTGTTTCGATGCAGTACATTCTGTGAGGGACTTTGAAAGGTCGCGACCCACCACAACTATATGCCCCAAGTGCCGAAGCCTATGCAATGTTGAAAGAGGCTGTGGTCGGGGGTCCCAGCTTGGTGTTCACACGTAAACACATAGCCGGCGAAACTCGCATTCGCTCCCACAAATACGAATAAGTGCGTATCGGGAAGCGTATTCTAGGGTTTGATGCGAATTCTCTTTATCCAAGCACTTTGTTGCAAGACATGCCTTGTGGTAAAGAGACGGTCGTGCACTACGAACACCCAGCACAGGCGGCGATAGATCTGATCCCCCGGCTGCGGTCTAAAAAGTGGTTTGGCTTTGCTGAAGTTGACATCGAAGTCCCCAGGGATTTGTGGGAAACGTTCGAAGAGTTTCCACCGCTCTTCGTAAACCGCAGCATTGGTTTAGAAGGGGTTCCACAACACATGAAAGATTACCTTGCTCAAAGCAACAGAACCCACTTTCCAGATCAAAAGAAGCTGCTAGGTGTTCTCCTAGCAAAAAAGATGCTGCTATATGCAACTATGTTGGAATGGTATCTCGATCACGGGCTCACGATCACAGCCGTTCACCGAACGATCGACTACATACCCCAAAAAATCTTCGACTGGTTCGTTCGCTAAGAAGCTAACAAACGAAGGCAAGGCGACGCTGAAGCAGCAAACGTTTTGCTCGTTGAAGTGTACAAGCTTTTGGGCAACAGCGCCTACGGTAAGTTTATCGAAGCTGTTGAGCGTCAGACAAGAGTGGTGTACACCAAAGACGAAGAAACAGTCGACAAAAACCTGCGCTCGGTGTGGTTTGAAGATCTCGAAGAGATCGGTGACACGTACAAGATCGAATGCCGCAAAAACAAGGTTACGATAAACCGCCCCTTCCAGGTTGGCATCGTCGTGTATCAGCTTGCAAAGTTGCGTATGTTGCAGTTTGACTATGACTTCTTGGACCACTACCTCGACAAACAAGAGCCATCGCGTTGTGCAGTAAGTGCTGCTTCGTAGAAGACGAGCGCAGTGGCAAGGTAAAGATGTCTTCCAAGGGTATGTCAAAAGCTCAGAACGAGCTTCTATGGCAAAGATACGAGAGGGCTCTGGATGGGTATAAGGCCACAGAGGTTTCAGGGTGCACAAAGGCGATATGTACACGTACGAGCAGAGAAAGATGGGCCTTAGCGCTTACTATGACAAGCGCTGGGTGTTGCCAGACGGCATTCACACAGAACCTATAGAGTTACACCTCAACGCAGAGCACTAGCAGGTGGCAACTGAGTGCCATCCGGCACAACCATCAGCTCCTCTCGGACGAAGCCTCGCTTAGGCCCATCATAAAGGTAATACACGACCGGCTCGTTTGGTTTGGTAACAACCCTTTCAATGTTGTATACCTTCAAAGGCCACACTGGATCGGTCGCACGCCTACTCCGACATTCCAGCTCGTCAGGCTGGTACAAATATCTCACATTGACCCGGGGAGGGAGCTTTTTCTCGTTCTCTTCCACTGGTCTCGAATAGGGGGTATAGAGGGTTTGGATGAAACGGCTTTCTCTTTGATTGCTTGCACAGGCTTCTTGCCAGTTAATCTGGTGACTTCATTGTTTAAAGCTTATACAACGTCGGGAAGCCTTTTAACCCATTCAGTCGATCTCTGGCCGGAAGGAAGGCGCATTTCAACCGCATACTGGTTCCCAAACAAACGTTCAGCCAGGGTTCGGTTGAATCTTTCAACTATCGCTTGGTCTCTGTGGATATCAACACGCCCACGACGAATAGAAGTTTTGCTGTCTCCCATAGCCTTAATCACAGCACCCATAAACTCACGCCCAGGGTCAACCTGTAATAATTTTGGCCATTTCAAAGGCCCGCGTTTGTAAATCCTCTGAAAGGCCATCGCAACTTCATCAGACTCTTTCGATGGCAAAGGCTCTGCTGCTTTGAAACGGCTAGCCACATCAACAACCGTCAAAGCATATTTGTAAACCTAGCTTCCTTCCACGTGGAAGTTTATCGTGGGGCAAAAAAAAAAGGTCTGATTGGTGCACTGCATTGGGCGAGAATACATGAAACTTTGGTCGAGGGATGTAGCGTGGCGCTGGGAGGTAAATCTGCCAAAGGGCCTGTTTGACGAGCCACTTTTTTTGCCACATCTTCAGATACCTTGGCTGCTGCAGCTCGGTTTTTCACAGCGGCAATACCTCTCCAATAGCCTTTCGGGCTGTAAAAGATCTTTGAGAGTTTGTCATCCATCGTGTATATTTAGGTATTTAGGTTTAAAGAAAGCGAAAGGCTGCATAACCAAGCGCAAGCACGGCCCGTGCTAATAAACAAGAGCTCGCCTTGCTTCTGTTGTTCACTGGGCTGATAGAAGTCAGAGAACTTGGGCTCTTTGGAAAGTGTTATTTGCTGGTCCATGTGGGTTTTGTTGTAGAGCGCCAGCGCTTCGTCGGTGTCTGAGAAATTTTGTTTTGCTTGATCTTTGATCCGATCATTGGTCGCAATCCAGTCGAGGAGCTTTGTGCGCTCTCTTTGGTATTTGGCCCAAGCCGCCTGGTAGTCTTCGAGAGCTTTGTCGTGTCTTTTTTTCTCTTCCAGTGCGGCGTCGGGACCACCCCCAGTCAAATGTTTTACTAGATAATTGCCGCCAATGAAAGTGACAGCATTGAGCACCGCTCCAAACGCTGTGATACCTAAGCTTGCCATTGTTGCGTGTTTACATTGAAGTGGGAAGGTTTTTCTGGTCCTCAAGGTATTTATTCAGTGCAATGCTGCCAGCCATGACAGCTGTGAACTTTGCGTAGTTCATGACATTCGAGCTGGGGTCAGCTGTGAAATTCTCTTTGACGACTTTTTTAGTGATCCACCCAATACCGGGGAGAAGGCCAGTGATTACGGCGGCATCAGTAACTCATTTCACGAGCTTGTTGTCAGACATGGTGTGTATAATTAAGATTTTAAATTTCAGTCATCTCCACAAAATGCGCTTGGTCTGTGATTAGGTGTGTTAATAACCACCAAATTGTTTTCAAGGCGGTTATGTTGAAATCAACCAAAACAAGAAGAACACCTCCGATTGCAGCCCCATTTACGAAAAGTTGGATAAGGCTTGGCATTGTATATATGGGATTTTTTAATTCCATCTCGCGAATTCTGTGTTTTCTTTTTGGCGCTGACTGTGTGACAGGAGGAGTTGCCACAGCAGCCTCCGATGCTCGAGGGGCAAGAGTCTTCATAATGGCTTCACGTCGGTAATACACGCCTAAAGCGGAGACAATCAAACCGCCAACACCCAAAGTGAAGTAGCCTGAGTTGTTGCTGCTTGATTCATCACCACCAGTAGCTTGGTTTGGGGATTGGTTTGAAGTGGAGACATTTGCTGTGTTTTGAGGGGCATTTTACGCTTTGGCAGCTTGTTTTTTTGCTTCGCGAGCCAGACGGTTTGGCACTGCTGGTCTTTTGCCAGAAGCAACACGACCGGGTTTTTTGTTTTTGGAACAGTTTTTGGAACATCAGACGTAACGTGCGTGTATGGTGGTTGCTGGTGCTGCTGGTGCTGGTGCTGGTGCTTCTTCAGGGATCGTCTCCATCAGGTATATATAAAAGTTTTTAAAAAACCTGTGCTCGTTTCTACCTGGTTCCTGCCAGGTTCTTGTCAGGTTCTTGTGAGGGTAGTTGTCAACTTTATCAAATCCCTCTAGTGGGTAGTCTTCACTGTCTTTGCTTGGATGTGTGGGAGGCTGCAGCTCTTCACAAACATCGTTTTCAGGCTATTTTTTAAGTTGATGTGTTTTGTGGTGATTAGAGCAGCACTGCCTAACGCTACCCATCGCCCGCATCGCAGTGCAAGGCCACCAGCAAGGGATGACAATTCTTGGTTAATGATGTAGTCATTTTTGGGTTCTTTCTGCAACTCTTTCACATCATCAATCGACACAACCATGCCAACGCCTTTGCTGACAAGCATTATAATGCTGTCAATCAGAGTTTCAGTCGTCTTATTGCCGACGTAGGCTTCATATCTTTTGTATAACTTTACAACATGCTTGTCTGTAAGGCGTTTCACCTGCTCGTGTGGCTTCTTTTGATTTACCAGTCGAGACCAGAACCGCCAGCTTCTCGCGTTGAGCGCTAGCTGGAATGTCATCACCACCTGTGAAGGTGGGCACCGGCCCCGAAGTCATAGAATTATCAGGGGCTGCCTCCAGCTTGGGCACCGAAACGTACAGGGTCTCGCCTGGCTTGGCCACAGATCGGTCAAATGTGATGCGCTTTACGGTGCGCTCTGCTTTCATTGCACCAAGATTCTTCTCGTTGTGCGTGGACAGGGGGGTTTGGTTGCACAG
Source organism: Cladopsammia gracilis (assembly GCA_022457155.1). Lineage (NCBI taxonomy): Eukaryota > Metazoa > Cnidaria > Anthozoa > Scleractinia > Dendrophylliidae > Cladopsammia > Cladopsammia gracilis. The sequence goes on from JAJGOT010000198.1 coordinate 482,196, forward strand.
CCATAGCCGGAATATATATATATAAATATATATTCGTCCTCTGTGTTTATATCGCATACGTGACGATAGGCGGCAAACAGTTCTCGAGATGGGTACAATAGAGTTTGTAAAATGCTACTGTACCCAAATTAAAAACTATTTGCTGCCTGTCGTCACGTGTTGTATTATTATTATAATTGTTATTATTATTCGATTCTCTCCAGTTATTATTATTATTATTATTATTATTAGTATTATATATACATATATACATATATATATATATATATATATATATATATATATATATATATATATATATATATATATATATATGTATATTTTTTTAATGTGGTTAATGGCAAAATAAATAAAATGGAAAAAAATGGAAATGGAAAAAACGTATGCGATACAAAAACAAAGGACGAATATATATTTATATATATTTTGAGGTGTCAATATTTTTTGCAAAACGGTGTATAAATATATATATATATATATATATATATATATATATATATATATATACACACACATACACACACGGGCCGACTGAAAGGAGGGCCGTGGGAGGGGCATTTTTGAGGTCTCGTCAACTATTCCAGGAAGCTTCCGTGGGGATGAGTTACTCCTTATTTGGGGGTAAAAAGTGGTACCGGTATTTGAGACCCCTATATACTACTCATTGTATAGTGATCTCCAGTATTTCGAAACGAAAGAAATGCTATCCGTGAGTCCCTCTCCTCTACTACTATTACAACTATGGCTATGACTTTATGATTTCATTCTGTTTGTATCTTACTTGAAATGTTCACAAATGCCAAGAAATATCAATTTTAACTAAGTCAAATACGAGCAATTCAATATCAGGACAGTCTTCAAGTTTTTCGGCCCAGCAAGCTTGTCTGTTTTATCCTGTGCAGAGAGGGACTGCGGACTACGAGACCATGACAAGCTAGTTACTGATGTATGTGAGATGGCCCACAATATTTACTTTAAAACGTTGAAAAAGAGTGGGGAAGTTTAACTGGTGAAAATTAATTTTTCTGACGGAAACATCCTATGCAACCTTTACTGCGTTTTGCGTGAATACTATCACAACTAATTTTTAAACTAAGATTATAATAACTGCACTTCTATGAGGCGATGTTAGAGGTACTAAAACAGACAGGGAAATTGACTTGGAAACTTTGTTGCGGTCGTTGACGTTCACGTCCTCGTCCTCATTGTTTAAGGTCTGTAAACATACTTCTGAGACCACGGTCACTGATCCTCAGTCCAGGAACACCAAAACTCCAAATAAGCACAAATAAGAACCGAAGCTACCACTATAATGCGTTTTATTCTTTCTAATTATGATCGTCAGGGTGAGAGTAGTTATGAGAAGGACTGTTGATTTTCGCCAACAACAGTCGTGCAGGACCACAATCGCCCGTCGATCTTAATTAGTAGAATTCTTAAACGGAACAAGGAAAGAAGTGAAAAACGTCACAGCAAGAAAATTGATGATTTACAAACAAACTGGACTATTATATTGTTGCTATCGTCCATACACCCGTATCGAGTACATAGGCGATGTTTATCTTGCGACTCAAACATATACTACACAGAATGAATTCTTTTTTTCCTTCTGTCAGATTTTCAGTTGCTGTTTGAAAAAGTGCAGAAAGACACTAAAGGACTTGACAAAAGTAAACCTCGGTTAGAATGCGTGCCTATCTGCTCTAGTATTCTGGTCACAGGAGTGAAAGATGAAACGACAGACGATACCATACAACTTTACTTTGAAAATGAGAAAAGGAGCGGAGGAAAAGATGTCAGTCTGGTGAAAAGAAAAGGAAAAGATGAAGCCTTAGTTTCCTTCGAGGATCCTGCAAGTAAGAAAGCTAATTAATAATGATAATAATTAAGTAATGCTCCACATTAGAACTACCGTTAACTTCATTGTTCTGCGGCACTGGCTCTTTCCCACATACAATGTCTTTGGTTTCAAGAATAGAGGATGGGCTTATGGTTCATAATAATTTTTCAGTATAAAAATAAAGAAAATCCATTTGCGTGAAATAAATCTTAGGAAATGTTCGTGCTTAACCAATAAGAATAGCAGAAGACAATAGCTAATAGTTTTGCTTCTTTGATGAAGTTCCCCAATACAATATCTTTTAAAAATTGCATGTTGTGCGATTGGGTCTCAAATAGTCCAGTCATTTACGGTTTTGACCCCAAACTAGTTGCAACAGAAGGTTTCTCTTCATAATATTATCTCTGCTAAAAATCATATTTAGTCGACACACGGGAACATCAACAAAAACGAGTTTGTTTATAGTGACACTAACTCACTCTCTGGTGCAACATGGAAATGAGGCTCTGAACCGCAAGTTGATTTATCATGCATTTGCAGGTCTTACTTTTGTCTGAAATCATTCAAAAATTGTTACGGGAGTGTAAATATAGAGCAAGAGAAGGCAGCTAGAGTGCTTGTTTTCATATAAAATCGTTTCATTTGGCTAAACTCTAAGTGCCTAACCTTCAGGGTCATCACTGTCTTCGTCCACTGACTTTATGGCGAGTTTGTACACCCAGATCTTCTGCATTGGCCACATGCTGGAGAACACTCGAGGCTGTGATTACGGCAGGTGTATCTTAACGTGCTGCAGTCTGATGAGCAGTTGCACCTCACGATCCGCAGATGGGAGTCGGGCGCTGGTGGCTAGTGCGTCATAACCGAGACTACTCGATCTTCGGTAACATTCCAGCCCCACTCCTCTACTCGCATATCAAGACTCTCGCCCTTCCATTCTTTTACTTGTAGGTTCAGTCGTAGGCTATGATATATTGCTGCAGTAGATGTCGGTGGTAGGCTGCATCTCAGGACGTCAAGCCTATCGCCGGACTTTCCATTGTATAGAGATACCAACGCATTCTCACCCGCTGCAGCAGATCACCGTTGCTCCAACTTTCCCAGCTGTTCGCCTCCTCTGCGTCATGTTTTGTCGATACCTTTTCGTACCCATCAAACACTACAATAGGCTTGCCCTACTTCCTTGTCACATAACTGCAGTACATATTACAAATCTCCTGGTACGTGGCTGATCCTCGAGGCCATGGAATCCGATGAAGTAGTGCCCCGCCGTCTAGAACGTACTGAACGTCTACTGTTGGTCCTGTCATGGCGTCTGGCATCAGTTTAGCCCAAAGAGCATCTGCAAGAACAGGCTTTTGCGGCTACCCCAGCATCGTGGAACTCTCGAACGGGGCAGTTGGGTAACTGCACAGTTCGTACCGAAATAGCTCCGTCAGATTTTCTGAGCTGCTATAGGCCAGTATGAGCAGTTGGAAGAGCAATTGTGGATCCACCTGGACGACGTCATTCTCGATCGTGACAGACGACTGTGACACAAGAGTAACAGGATGTGCATTGCGCTTAAACACGAAGTTCTAGTATGAAAGGAACCTGGCCTGGCCATTCTCACCTCCAGTGGTCAATCAACCACTGAAGCATTAACAACTGACAACAAACATGCGTCATTTCTAAGACCATTGCTAACACAATTTGGAAAAACTTTTGTTTAGGTAAAATTTTGATTTAATTCGATTTTTGAAGTAAATTATATTTAAAGGACGCGCAAGTTGACCACGTTTTGTGACTGAAAGACGCCGTAATTTGCATTTCACACCCCAAAGGTGTGAATTGGGGGAAGAGCTTAGCCTTTTATACCGGAACTTCGTCTTTAAATGCGTAATCCGTAACCGACTGTTCGGTCATCGTTATTAAAATCTTCTCTTCAACTGCTCGGGCAGTATCCACGTTTACAGCGCTATCGGGGTTTACTCCGGTCATGATGTTGCGGAGGTTTGGGTCAGACGAGAAGGGATTTCTTTCGGCTAGGGCTTCAGGTCACCCTGTTGTCTGGCAGTCGTCATGTCCTTTTTGCTCTTCAGAGTTGTACTGTACCCCGGTAAGATCATGCATCGTGCGGTTGGTTTCTGCACAGGTTGACATTGAGAGCAGCCAAATCAGTCGCTGTTGCTCGGTCATCCCCCTCCCTGTAGTTAATCCGCCGCTTGTCTTCAGGCTCCTCATCAAGACTTGCTCTATTATGAGATCTGTAGACAGGCCTGCCCAAAAGCGGTCGCTTCGTCGTACGGTGTGAAAACACGAGAGAAAAGCTCGATGCAAACTGGATGTTGAGTTGGCAGTTGGTTTATTGTCTGGAGATACAGACGCGCGCACTTCGCATATAGATAGTGCCCTGATGCTGCAAGATAAGGAAGCATCTCTGCCAACGTTTGAAGGTGTAGCTTCCAGTTGGATGTACGTTCTGCTTTGATGAAAGTGCGCAAGATATCTATCATCTTCATATACTGAATCCAAAGTGCAGATGTGCGGCTGGTTTCTCTGGACAACGTTTCTTGATCACGCACACAATCCCTGATGATGTTTATAACGTGTTTGAGGTACTGATTTCTTCGGCAGTGGTTTTCTTTTCGAGCAGTGCACAGGCCTCCTTTATAATCGAGCTTTCTGCATTCTCCGGGTCTGGAGTATTGTCGGGTGCTGTAAATTAATCATTGATTTATCTCAGTCACATGCAACAGCAGAGCAAAACAGAGTTTATGTTAACCAAACCTAATTCTAACTCACCTGTAGGTGCATTTGAGGAACCAGATGTATTGTCGCCTGTAATTATGCACCTTATTCTAAAATGGCGGGCAATTTCTTATTCTTTTGTATGCATTTCAATTAGCCCTCTTTGCCTCGTTTTCGCGTGAAAATTCTGTTGTATTTTACACATGCTGACGAGGCAACCAGGGCTAATTAACATACATATAAAAGAATAAGAAATTTCCCGCCATTTTGGAAATAAAATAGTCAATTAACGACAGCAGTGTGCGGAGTGAGGTTACACACGAATTGTACATATGGCACACTAGTAAAATATATATTACAGTGTTCTGCACTGTTGTCCAAGTGAGAAACAGCATCACTAGTAGGTACGATATCATCGGGTGTTATGGTTTCCACGGGAGCTTGGCACTCTAGCTGATAGTCTACAACAACCGTACTTCTTTAAACGTAGAAATGATAATCCATCTATAACATTTATATGCTGGCGGTTCTGTACTTATAGTCGTACTGTCATAATTAAAGGCAAAGAAACAACGACTCACCTGGATCTCCAAAGCTTTCCAGACACGACAAGCAAGGCGCGATGTGTGGTGACAATCCAGGTGAAATGAACAACCCCTGTCAGGTTGGGGAATATTTTATGACGTCAAAGTTTTATTTTGTCTTTTTGGCATACGTATTAATGTAGAGAAGGCATCGGCATCAAATTGACTTCAAACGTCAAAGGAACTTGTGAAACTTAGTAATGTACCCAAATTATAGCTCTTTTGCGTTTACATTTAAAGAAATATCAGCTATCCAAAACTGCAAAATTACTGGGTGGCAAAAGTGCTAATGAGCCATACATTCTTTTTGTAAAATTTTGACTTTTTAAAACAGCATAGCACTAAAAGTATATCTGGCATATCGGGCTGAAATCGCCAGAGAAAGCTAAATATGATGTGCCCTTTCAATATTCAGAGTGAAGCGCATACGCTGTTAATGAGGCAAAACATATAAACAAACATCCGCCGATATATATTCTGTCGGCGCGCAGCCACAACGCGTGCTTGAAACAACCACATGGCTCATTTATTTTTAGTCGGTTTGAAGTAAATCGGCTTCTCTTAATTTTTTTTTAACAGAACAAATATAACAACACAGGTTTGTAGATTTGATAGTGAAATACGCAATAATGCTAAAAATACCAAGTAAATTCCTGGGAAGTCGGCGCAGTACAAAAATGCTTATAGATAAATCCTGTTTTTGATCCATTTCCCCTGTTACAATTTAATATGATTTTTGATATGTTGTAGAGGATGGTTGTCTGGTTTAAAAACTGCTGAAAAATCTTTGTGGCAATTTAAGTTTTAGGTTGACCCAATTTTTTTCGATAAAATGACTGGACTAAAATTAACTTTTTAGTGTTTTTTTGAGTCTAGGCCAATGAGATCATTAGTTATAACAATGAAATACGTTGACATTCCATGTGAATTGTCGTTGGCACTTTCCTTCTTATGCGGATCATTACCGAAATGTCGGTGTAACTTCGCTAAGTCAAACGAAATATCGCCGAAGTGTCGGAATGTTCAGGCGAATTTAAGTTTCAATTTTCATAAGCCTGTGTTAAAACAGGTGAGTTTTATTTTCTTTAAGCTCCCCTTCTTGGAAAACGAGGTGACTTACTCTTCACATGTACACAATTATCGCGAGTTAACAGTAAGTACGCAAGTTTATAAGTTCGCAAGTCCAAAGTTCGTGAGTTTATAAAAAAGGCCAGCTCATGTTTAAGTTTCGCTTAGCGCCCACGAACGTTTGCTAAGGAGAAACGGAATTTCGTTTAGCGAATTATCGTTTTATAGCCGAAACGAATTTTCGTTTGTATCGAGGAGAATTTTCGTCTAGCCGAAACGAAACTTCGCTTCGATATTTCGTTGAGAAAAATAAGTAAAAATGTGGTTCAGCCGGTGAGTTGTGAGTTGTAAGATGGTGGTCCAAAGATAATGAGGCAGTTAGTTGTTTCAGTTATTTCCCAACCCAATGTCACACTACGAATCATATGTTGAGGGAAATATGCTGTGAATAGATATCGCTGATCAATTGGGCTAAGTGACGCGATCTTAACTGTAGAAAATGTGAATCTCTTCGTGTCTGCCGGTTGGCTCAGTAGTCTAGTGGTAAGACATCTGACCGGTACTCAGAATACCTGGGTTCGATTCCCGGCTGAACCACATTTTTCACTCATTTCTTTGTTGTTACAGTTTCTGTTCACACACACACTTATTAATTTATATTTGTCAGAAATCACTGTAAATTACCTTCTAAAGGGAAAAAGTTGGTGATCCAAAGACAAAGTTGAATCAATTATTTCCCAGCCTAATGTCACACTACTTATCTTATGTTGAGGGAAATATACTATGAATCGCTGATCAATTGGGCGAAATGACGCTATCCTAACTTCAGAGAAACTGTGAGTCCCTTCGTGCCTGCCACATGTAGGTACTTCCAATTTCACGCTAAATGGTGGGGTTGGCTCAGTGAGTCAGTGGTCTAGTGATAAGACATCTGACCGGTATTCATTTCTTTTTTGTTACGATTTCTGTTTTAAATACATGTAAGGGGAAGTCGCAAAACACATCTCCGTGGTTTGGCCAAAACCTCACACATGCACACAACATGTAAATAGCAACCATGGACAGCTGTTTCGTCCTTGTTAGGACTCATCAGCATGGCATAGCCCCAGGCAGAAATTTTATTGCTCAACTTTTCGGCCGTCAAGGCCTTCCTCGGCAGCACCAGACTAGTGCCACAGCATTTGAAAATTGTGTCAACCGAAAAGTAAATAACAGTCTGACGGTTTGTTTGACGAAATGATAAGATAAAGTTATTTTGACGAGTGTGTCAATTACACTAATGTAATACCAACACTTTAAAAGATCATCAGAGATCACCAATCAAAAATGTCATTAAAAGTGTATTTAGTTAGCCTACTTTATTTGCCCGCCGCAAAGGGAGAAACCTTCCACAAATTGTGACAGGCAAACGGTTAAAGCCAAACAACACCGACGGACGTACTGCACACAGCAGCCAACCTTGAAGTTTTGGTAATACGTTAGCCTATTTTGTGGCACACATTTTAACATCGAAATTAAACAATGTACACTATTTAACGATTTTTATAACTAGCCCAATTTGTCTCGCTGTTCATTTTTCGATGGACTTTTTCGTACTTTTAATAAAGAACATTGACTTATTACATATCTTTTTTTATTTTCATTTTATTGTAAGGTGTTCAAAAGGTTATTCAAAAAAGCCACACCCTGGAGGGTAAACAGTTGAAAGTAAGTCCGCACTATCCATTTCTTCGAGATGCAACAACAAGAAAAACCGAGATAGCATTTGATCCAGATGTCTTTAACTATATTCAGATGAACCAAGGACGGGAATTGCAAATGGTACTGGAAAGGTGCAAACTGCAAGTTGAACTTTCAAAATATTCGCAAGCCCAGTTCATCGTTGTTTCTCCCACAGACAACAAAAAGAACTCTGACCAGTCGTGGAAAGACAGAGTGGAGCGTTTGGAAAGCTTCTTGCAGAACTTTAAGAAAATTAAACTGGATATTGTTTCCGAAATCTTCGACGAGATAGTACAGAAAAGGGCAAAGCAAAATTCCATCCAAGGGCCTTGCAATTTTCAGGTTTATTTTGATGATCACAGACGACTTGTTCAAATCATTGGCAAGGTAGCATATGTGGATAAAGAAGAACAAAAAATGCAAGAGTTGATCCGTGACGTTACAGAAGATACTAAGCTTATGAAGTCAGTTGTCAAAGTGGTTGAAGATAACATCCCGACGTCCAAGCTTACTTTATTGGAAATGTCAGGCATTTGTGAACGACTTCGAAGTAAGCACCGACACTTGAGTATCGCCATCGACAGTAACGGACAGAAGCTATGCTTAGAGGGCCCCAGAAGCGTTCTGCAAGAAGTCCGAGTTGACGTTTTTGCTTTTATTTCAAGGGTAGTCGAACAAACTACAGAATTACCAGCCAACGTGATAGATGTTCTAAAGAGGCCTCAAGTTTCAAGATTCATTCAAGACGTTTTTAAGCAGAATTCCATTCAAGCTGTTCTGCTTTACGATCAACGCCAAAGCTCCAACGAAGTACAGATTGTTGGTGTTGATTCGAGTAACGTTAAAGACGCAGAAAATGTGTTACAAGCCACCATCAAAGAACAAAGTCATCATTTATCAGCTGAAAATGCCCAAGTGCTGAAAGGTCGACGTTGGAAAGATTTTCATTCTTCAATTGCATCGCAGTTCAAAGTTGGAATAACAGTGGATAGTCTTGCCAACACTATCTGGGTGAGCGGCATAGATGAAGATGTCGAAGAATGCTTCAAGAAGGTTAATACCTTTCTGGAAGTGAACACTATTTTACGTACCACAATCCCAATCGAGCACGGGACCACAAGATTTCTTACCGAAGTATGGAAAGAAAAGCTTGAAGACGTTAAAACAGAACTTGCTAATTGCTCCATCGACATGCGAGTCACCGCTAACACTGAAGGCATTGAAATTTCTGGTACCGCTGACGGACTACAAAAATGTCAGCTTCAACTTCAAGCGCTAATCCACGCTGTTCAGAAGTACTCCGTTCCAATTGACAAGCCAGGGATGAAGAAATTTTTTGAAGAAGAAAAAGGACAGCACCTACTTAAAGCAACTGGAGAGAAACATCGTTGTATTATTCTTCGTGGTGAACGGAAAAAAGGCGAGGCCGTGGAAGGTGACACAGAATCGGGGAAAAACGAAGTGGGATCTGCAGCAGAACACATTTGTAGCTACCTTACAAAAGAAGAAAAGAGAATCTCTGTCCTCAAAGGTGATATTACGAAAGATCGTGTTGATGCAATTGTTAATGCAGCTAATGACAACTTGAATCACATTGGAGGTCTTGCAGCAGGTGGTACAGAAATTCAGCAACAATGTACCGCGTTCGTAAAAAAGCACGGTCCCCTTCTTGAGGGTCAAACAATGGTTAGTACCGCTGGGAGGTTACCATGCAAAAAAATTATCCATGCGGTTGGACCTAAATGGGGTGAAATAGCGGATCGACGGCAAAAAGAAGGCCAGACGACAAAACAGGAACGTTACCTGAAGTTTGCAATCACAAATTCTCTCAAGGAAGCAACAAACATGAGGTCAATCTCTATTCCTGCAGTCAGCTCCGGTGTGTTTGGAGTTCCACGCGAAATTTGCGCTAAAGTTACCATAGATGCTATTCTTGATTTCTGCAAGGAAAATCCACGTTGCAACTTGTCAGAGATTCATGTTATCAACATCGATGACCCTATAGTAAGTGCGTTCGCGGATGAAATGAAGAAGAGATTTGCTAAAGACGAAAATTTTAAGGAACGGAAAAATAATCGACGACCTGCTGTAGTTGGAAGTAACAGCAAAGCAAATGTAGATAAATCCTTTACCACTCAAGGCATTCGCATCATTGTGAAAGTTGGTGACCTGGCAAAAGAGCAGGTAATTATTTTTAACAGATTACTTATCTATTCATTTAGAAATAGTTTTCCTTTATCTACAACTACGACAGGCTGCGATTTCAAATGCCGTATTTATTCGAAAAGACGCCCAGGGGCTACGAGGAAGTTTAAATTATTATGACAAAAAGGCAACTGAAGTAAGGCACAGAAACAACATTATGTTCTTAATGAGGCTGTCCTTTCATATCGTAGGCAGACATCTTAGTGGGAACAGCGGCATCGAATCTTAACTTGAACCAGAATCCTTGTGCAAAGGCCCTTAGCCAAGCTGCTGGACCAAGCCTACAACAGAAATGTACGGACATAGGTCCTGTGGCTGTTGGTGATATTGTAGAGATCAACCAACCAGGAAATCTCAATTGTAAGACTGTCATCTTTGCTATATGCTCTGAGTGGAACAGCGGTAAAGGCAAAAAGGTAAAGAAGACAAGTCTACACTAGAACATTTGGCGTTTTTACATGCAGTTATCGTGGCATGCCTAAACTCGCCCTAAAATTGCTTCACAAGTTATTCTACATATTTGCCATTTATTTAACATACAGGCGAACTAAATGCCAATTGATAGCTCTGAAAAGGGCCAGTATGCAAAGTAGTGTCATATGTTAGTCCTCTTGAGCTAAGTACAGTGTGTGAAATGCTGCAACTATCAATTCATGATTTCTACATTTTTATTAAGATATGTTAACAATCAGAAATACGTATAGATAAATCGATGATACGCTGTTTCTTTTTTTATTTGGTGCATTTTGTGCAAGGTAAGGCATAGAATAAAGATACAATGATATCTCGCTTTTAATTGCTATATTGTAGCAACGTTTTTAGGCCCACATTTTATTTGACCGAAAACTCAAATCTTAAACATACGTTTTATTAGGTTCTGAAGAGGCTTCTAACAAAGAGCCTTCAAGTAGCCTCCTCTCAAGGAATGACGTCCATTGCATTTCCCGCCATAGGAACTGGTACACTGCAATTTCCTCGAGCTGAGGTTGCCGAGATATACTTTGTTGAGGTGATGTCTTTCAATCAGAAACATCCCATGACTTCACTCAAGGAAGTAAGGTTTGTTCTCCACGATCAAGACTGTAATACTATCCAAGCTTTCGAGGCAGAGTTGAAAAAAAGGATGGCGAACAATGCGCCTCTTCCAGTGTGTAACAGCGGCAATTCATTCCAAAAGAGCCTTCACAATCCTGTCAAAGATTCCCAACAATCTTCAGCTCAGACCGCCGCGTTTTCACCAGTACGAGAACGAGATCAAGATCACTTGGAAACAGAAGTGGGGACATTGTGCTTTAAAGTTCAGTCTGGTGACATCACCAAAGAGACCACAGATGCTATTGTCATCATTTCTAACAAAGATTTAGACATCAAAAGAGGTGGTGGAGCAGGAGCAGCAATTCTTAATTTGGGAGGTCATTCAATTCAACGGGAATGTTCCCAGAAAGGCCCCCAACAACCAGGATCAGTTGTTGTTACAAGTGCAGGTAACTTGAAAGCAAAGGTCATTCTCCACATTGTCCCTTCGAAACATCTGGATGAAACAACTGTCAAAGCGTCCGTGTTGAAATGTCTTCAAGAGGCCGAGAAGAAAGGCTTGTCGTCAATTTCATTCCCTGCCATTGGAACCGGTAACCTTGGCATGTCTGCAATAGACTGTGCCCGTACAATGTTGTCCGCAATTCGAGAGTTCACTGACCAGCAGCCTGCTTCCATGCAGCTTATCAAGATGGTTATCTTTCAAAAGGAAATGATAAAGCATGTTCGGTCAGCAATAGAAGAAGCTTCAGGTGAAACGTCTTCAGGAAAGCCTGGGATAGTTCAGCGGGTTGTTTCACGGTTTGGAGAATTTCTGGGTTTTGGAGATTCCGAAAAAAAAGCTTTATCTCAAGCGGCTTCCCTGAATGCCAATGACAAGTCGTTTGACCTCTCGGTCTTCGCTGGTTGCAAAGATGACCTTGAGGAGGCAGTTAACGACATAAATGAAGTTATGAAAGAAAAGTCAACAAAACAAGTAATTGAGAATGAAGCGATTACTAATTTGACACCACTACATCTCCGAAGAATTCACACCCTTGAGTTACGATACGATGTAAAAGCCACTGTCGAGAAGGAAGTGGGTCGCATTTTGGTACGTGGGCAAACTGGTGATATACTTAACGTTGTGGGAGAGATCCACAAAATTTTGCATCAAGTTAAGGAAGACGAACACGAACGCAAGCGGGTTGAAGTGCTTTCAAAGGACATTCAATGGATGTACAACGATGCTGGAACGTTTGTGAACTATGAATCCCACACAAACGCGAAGATTGAAACTGCCTACAATGAGAATAAACGCCATGCGAGCATAGAGGGAGGACGTTACAAAATTGTCTTCCGTTCGATGTCTGTTGAGGATGAGTTTGGTATTGTCGTCTCTAAAGTTCAAAGAGTTGACCGTAGAGGTAAAAATGAAATAATATTACCTGGGTTCCTGGAGGTGTAAAATTTCTCTTAAGTAAAGATGTTCTTGAGGAAATATAACTCCAAGCAACCGCGTTCTGAAGTTTTTGTACTGTTATAGATTTTACGATTCCCCACATTTTAGAGGAATGGTGAAGATTATAAAGATTTTCACTATATACCAACTGAATTGAGTCCGCGTTATTAAATACGCCACGAACTTGCTTGTAACACCGCACAAATGATATAGCTTCCTATATGATACTGCTCTTCGTAAAGAAATGGGCAATAAGCCCAACAGGTCAAATAAATTGTACCCACCTCCGACTCTAAGCGGTTAGAGATCGAAGTACAATGAACTGCAACCAGAAGAAATAGGCGTAGTCATAGATATGAGTCTAAATTGTTTCCAATTTTATCAGGCATCTTGGAATGTGTAAACAAATGATTTTTTTTCTAGGTTCCCAACTTCCAAAACACTGGACTCCTCAGCCAACAGATCAGGACGGTATAGAGAAGACTGTTTATCTCTATCAACTTGATCCTGTCAGAGATGGACAAGAATACCAAAGAGTAGAGGATAAATTCCAAAAATCTTGTAGAAATGAAGTTATTGTAAAGATAGAGCGACTTCAAAATCCAGCCTTATACGCAACGTATGCGATCAGAAAGCAAAAGATGGATGAGGCAAAGGGAAGCAATGAAATGCGGCTTTTTCATGGAACTCGAGGCGATAACTGCCAGTTTATAAATAAAACGGGATTCAACAGAAGTTTGTGTGGCAGGAACGGTAAGAGGAAATTGTTATAGGTAGCAATGTAAATCACTTAACTTTAACCTTTATAATTATGCAACATGCAAGTTCCCTTAATATAATGTAATCATAACTACAGCTAGAATTCTCGTATCTGATTGGCTATTATTATCCTCGATTCAAGCACCAATAAGACAGTGTACGCGTCACGCAAGATGTATATTGGACAGTATGCGTCAGCGCTGTCATAAAACTGGTGCACTTTAATGAGTTTCTTTTTTCAAGAACTAAAAAAAAACAGTTGACATTTTATTTAACGGCGAGGTAAAACCATGACAGTCATAGCTATTTTTTCTCACATCTTCTTATAGATATGATTGAACAAAATTATTAACAAATCGGACGCAATGGCGATTTTGTTTTTATAATCACTCCGTATAATCACCAACCGAATCGTACTCCACTCAGTCATATACATAATTACATCCCTTAATATGCAGTTTTCAGATTTGTTGTGATCGGACTTTGCCTTGGTCCACTCATTTAACAGCCCGTCATTTTGTTTTTGTTTTTTTTTTTTTTTTTCAGTGCCAAAAAGTCAGTAGACTTAGAATCATTAAAAATTGCCAAAACAAATAATAATAAAGAAATAAATAAATAAATAAATAAAAACAAGGCATAACTCGTCGTTAATTCTTTGTATTGTTATAAGCTTATCGCTTCCTGACTAGAAACATTTGGAAGGGTTTAAGGACAATGTTCCATATCCGTGCAAACAACCCTTGCCAGCAAATAATAAGAGGCTATAATAACTTAGCTGTACAAACCTCTATTAAGCGGCCCTTTATCAAGCGGTCAACCTCTATTAAGCGGTCACTTAACTAAATCTCCGGAATGAAATCGCTCCCCATATTTGCTGTAAACTTGACCTCTTTTAAGCGGTCGCCTCTATTAAGCGGTCAGTTGGCTATTCCCCGAGGGTGACCGCTAAATAGAGGTTTGACTATAGTTGAATAAAATTACATGGGTTGCTTTAGTTCTTGGCTCACTCATTTATTGTTTGCAAATACGTTTCCGCATCCACTCAGTTTTTATTGCGGCTTTCACTACGGACACAAGGAAATACATCGTACGCTGTAAATGCGTGCAATTTTCCGTTGTAGCTCACCCGTGTTGAGCTCATCGTTGTTGCAGAAGTACTACCGCTTTCTTCTTTAGCAATATTTTGAATAGAATAACAAGGCATATTTATCATGAAGCATTAAAGTATGTGGCATGTGATGATCCACCGTTGCCGAAAACAGGACACGTTACCGTTACACGTTACCCACCAATGTAGCCCGGGTTCGATTCCAGGACTCGGTGTTATATGTGGGTTCCAGGCTCTCAGATAGTGTGGGCAAGCGAAAAATGTTGGTTGCGAAGAAAAAACGACTGGGGACTGGGATTGGAGGGGCGGTCCCCGCCTCCTCGTTTTTTTCTTTGCTCTCTCCGACATTTTTCCCTCGCCCCCACTATCTGAGAGCCTGGAACAGGCTAGGGTAGAGTTTGTTGTAAGTTCTCATCCTTGATGCGAGGGTTTTTTTTTCTCCGGGTACTCCGGTTTTCCCTCCCTCACCAAAAACAAACATTTCTAAATTCCAATTCGATCTGGAATTCGAAGGCCACAGGTCTAGCAGTCTCATGTCTGTGTTGATATATTTTTATCTATATGTTTCAGCTACTAAGTATGGAAACGGCGTATACTTTGCATCACAGGCCTCTTACTCGGCCAGGTCTATATATTCTCCACCCGACATGAATGGATTCAGGTACATTTACCTCACAAGGGTCCTGGTAGGTGAGTACACAGTGGGGAAAGAAGGCCTTCGGACGCCTCCACCGAAGAACTGGCAAGATCCCACAGACACCTATGATACTGTGGTGGATCAGATTCCCAACCCAGGGATATTTGTCGCATTCTACGACTGGCAATGTTATCCAGAGTACTTGATCACTTTTCAGTGAAAACCAGACCAGCTCCACAAGCGATTCGAAAGTAGAATGGGACTTTTGCCTTAATTGTCATTAATGCAGGGCTGCCTCGCAACATTTACAACAACAACAACAAGTTTTATTTTCAAATTAAATCCAATTTATTACAAATTAAATCCATGTTTAATTATTCCAGCTTTCCAATTGGTGAATGAAAATAACATTTCTGGCGGCAAAATAATTAGCATCTACATAAAAAATGGTATCCGGCGTTAAACTCCTCTTTAATTGTAACAAGAAACTGTACACAGCTTGAACTCGTGGAGTCTTTATAACTCATTGCATTATTCATTCCCGAGTGTTCTGAGTGCTTTTACGGAGAAACGTAGGCTTCAAGTTATGTCTAAAAAGTAAGACTATACTACATTCACTGCATTCGGTAGCCGACACTTTAAACCTCGAAACCATACTTGTAGGAACAAAAATCCCACAGCAATAAGCAGTGAATCAAACGGTCCTATCCATTCATGAACGCCTTGCATTATCATGAAAACCTGTACGCTGCAGTTCTTCCTTCAGTATCTCAAGTCAACACACGGAGAGATTTTGCAGTATGTACTTTATGGCTGAAAGCCATATGGTCGTCGGCATAACCTAAATATGCGTGCAATAATTTGCATGTACTAATGTGACACACAACAAAAGAGAAAACTCAGAGCCGATAACATGACTCGTCGGCTACGCCACAAGTAATTTGTAGACTTCAATTTCTACACGTTGACCGTCATCACCCTTCCTAAACCGGACACTATTTTAAAACTATTTTTAAGATACAGTATTTTGAATGACTATTCTTAATCTGTTATATAAAAACAGGTATTTTAAACATGTTTTAGCTGCTTTTTTTGTATTTTTATCTGGGTTATAATGATATTGAAACTACAATACAATAACCTTTATTTCAACACGATGGTGATTAAGGTGGTTACGTTGTTATTTTGGGCGCACTTGTCTATGACAAACTTTGTCTCATAACTTTTCCGGTTCTAAAACTTTGCGAAAACTTACAGCTCTTATCTAGCAATAATATGATAGAATTCAATTTTAATGGGAAAAAATATATTTAGTGATAATCGGGCTTAAATAAACCCCACTTTTTGAACAAAAATCGCACCCTGTGAAAAATTTTGCTGTTATATTTGTGTTAAATTTCTGGAATCAGCTTACATTGACTTAATACATACCCATACCAAGTTTCAGCAAAATCGTTGGAGCAGAAATGCGGAAGAATTAACGCCATCAAAATTTAGCCCCAAAATTCTCTTAAAATTTTAAATACTTCATGCTCTTTGACTAAACAATCTACGAACCCAAATTTTTGGGAGAAGCCTTCACTAAGCTTGCTAAATCTGAATTATAAGCCGATTGCAAATCATGCGAACCGTTAAAAAGTGTTCACTAGTTCTGTAAATATTATAAAATGCTCCAAAACCTGCTCAAATCTCCAATGCTGCGTTTTCCATCATTTTTCGAAAATTATATTGCAGTTTGGTGTCAAACTCCTTCGACATGAATTTCAAGGTACTGCAATACTTTAACATCGATTGTTTGTTTGCTTAGAAGCAGGGGCGGATTTAGGAGTGGGCCGAGGGGGCCGCGGCCTCCCTTTTGCCGTTTGCCCCTAGATTGTCACGCCTTCGGCGCTCCTGATGGGCGCTTGCGCGCCCATATTGTCACTATAAAAATTGCTCCGACCCCTTCTTTATAGATTTCCTGGATCCGCCCCTGTAGAAGGGCTTGCAATTGGAGAAATAGTTGTTGAGATTATAAGCTACTCCGCATCTGAGCTCAGGCGAAGCTGACAAACAATAGCCCTTATCGTAGATGAGTACGCCACGCCAACATACCAGCGGTTTCTCGCTTTCTTGACCCTATAGTCTCGTTTTGATGTTTACGAGAACCTCTGAGAACGATGAACGTAAACATCAAAACGAGACTATAGGGTCAAGAAAGCGAGAAACCGCTGATATGATGGCTTGGCGTACTCATCTACGATAAGGGCTATTTTCAGAGTTTGAATACGAAATGAGCACGTGTGGACTTTATTCTAAGAATTTGCACCTTAGGCCCCGTCCACAAACGCAAGCGCTAGTAAACGCATATTTTTATCTCCGTCCACACGAAAACGATCATCGTTTACGTAGCGTTTTCACCCGTCCATACGAAAACGCTCGTAAACGCATAAATCGAGAGAGAAGAAAAATGTCGAAGTCTTCTGGCAAGAAACCGAAAGAAAAAAGTGAGAAAACTAAGGCAGACAACTTTGTTTGGACTGACGATGAAGTACAGCTGCTTTTAGAAGTTACAAATGACTAAAAGCACTTTTACTCGAGTAAAAGTGCTTGTAGTTGTGGATAACAATCTTGAGAGGTTTAGTCTTCTTCTTTTGTAGTTTTCCTGTATATTGATTATTGCAAGATTCAATTGAATGCTCGCAATAATGCTTGAAATAAGCGCAAGCATGACACAGCTCAACACTCGTGTGTACGCCATCTTGGAAACGCACTCGATAAAAGAGACTGGCGCTGACATCTGACGTCAGCTTTTTCACAGCGTTTACGAAAATATACGTTTACGGCCGTCCACACGAAGACACATAAACGGCGTTTTCAAATTAATCCACTTTGGAGAGGTTTTCGAATTTATGCGTTTACGGTGAGCGTTTTCATCGTCTTCGTGTGGACGGAAGGCCTAAACGCATAAAAAATGTTTGCGTTTACGTACTAGCGTTTGCGTTTACAATCGTCTTCGTGTGGACGGGGCCTTAGTTATGGGGGCGTTCGTGATATGCGCGCGTAGTCAGCGTCGTCTCCGCATTTAAAAACATTGCACCCCATGGAAACTTCTAATGGAGCGTATATGCTCCCTCCCCTCCTGGGGTAACTAGCGCGCATATTTCGTTCGCCCCCCTTATAAATTCATAGAATAAATTCCACACGTGCTGATTTCGTATTGATAAACAAAACTCTGACTTCGCCTGAGCTCAGATGCGGAGCAGCTTATAATCCCAACAACTATTTCTTTAATTGGAAGCCCTTCTAAGTAAAAAACAATGATGTAAAAGTATTGCGGTACCTTGAAATTCATGTGGAGGGAGTTTGACACCAAAGTGCGGAATAATTTTCGAAAAATGAGAAATTTAACACAAATATAACAGCAAAATTTTTCACAGGGTGCGATTTTGTTCAAAAAGTGGGGTTCATTTAAGCCCGATTATCACTATATGTATTTTTTTCCATTAAAATCGAATTCTATCATATTATTGCTAGATAAGAGCTGTACGTTTTCGCAAAATTTTAGAAGCATCGCTTTACAGCCGGAAAAGTCGGTTATGAGACAAAGTTTGTCATAGACGAGTGCGCCTGAAATAACAACGGAACCACCTTAAAGCGTTGCCGCTTATGGGGTCGTGCATTTAAGCTCACTTAAACTTAAACAATAAAAGTATATTAAAATCGTCTTAATAATATAAAAATATGGTTATTATAGTGGGGCACTGTTTGTGGAGATTCAGCTCGAAAATCTAAATTACGTAGGTTATCAGATTTAGAGGCCATTCTAGTGTAATTTTTAACGTTAGATGTCTTTACAAGATCAGGAGTAAGAAGGTTCCACGCAATAGATGCTCTGTGTGTCATTGAATTTTTCATGAAATATGTGTTAAAGCGATATTTTGAAACATGCTTGAAATATAAATCGAGAAAAATATTTTAAAATATGTTTATTTGATAGTTGACCAGTAAGTTTTGGTTTAAGCACAAATTAATGTAGATTAACGACGTAACTTCGAATATGTTACATTGGTAATATGTAATCTATAGTTCCTCATTCACTTTACCTCAGTGTTTCTTATTTCCAGTCATGGGATAGTTGACTTGTTTTCATGATCGGAAGCTGCAGAGCATAATTGTTTTGTTGTTAATGTTAAAGGGAACCTCCATTGCCCGAACAAATTGACATTAAATTGTTGGGAATAAAGTCTAAATTATAAAAAAAAATTAAAAAACAGGTTTAAATATAATTTTAGTGTACATATAAAATGGATATAAATATCGCCTATTTTCGCTTTTAAATTTCCTGCGTGCCGCCATTTTGAATTGTTATGACGTGTTACGGTTGCCGCTATTGTTAAGAATCGAAGTTCTTTTCTATACAACAATAAGACAACCGTAACACGTCACAAATACTCAAAATGGCGGCGCGCGGGAAATTTAAAAGCGAAAATAGGCGATATTCATATCCATTTTTTTGTACACTAAAATTATATTTGCACCTGTTTTTTAAAAATTTTTAATTTAGACTTTATTTCCAAAAATTTAACGTCAATTTGTTATAACAATGGAGGTTCCCTTTAAGTTGTTGTTTTCTAATGTATGACAAAGAATCGAGGGACTTAATTGGATGCTGCGACCTCAGTGTTACTTCTGACG
The DNA here is from genome assembly GCA_022457155.1 of Cladopsammia gracilis. Taxonomy (NCBI): domain Eukaryota; kingdom Metazoa; phylum Cnidaria; class Anthozoa; order Scleractinia; family Dendrophylliidae; genus Cladopsammia; species Cladopsammia gracilis. Next base: position 502,002 of record JAJGOT010000198.1, read on the forward strand.
ACTGAGTGACATAGGAACGAACTACGTCAGAAATTATTATTCTGATGGCACGATATAGAGGGTCACGTGTCGTCATGGACATGTCGACAATTTAAGGGTTTGACGGGAGATTTAAATTTTCATTTTCAATACGTTGGTACCTTTTCCTCGATGTCCAGTGCCACTGCACTTAAAAGGGAGAACACGTTTTCGCACTCTTTTGGCCACATCAAAAGGGTGGTTATTCCTGGCTTTTTGTATCTGGCGTGGCACAGTTTTCTGAACTTTTGTATAGCCTAAGTGAAATGTAATTTACAAAGTAACAAAGATTGGAGAATAGACAGAATATGTTATTAGGAAACGTTCGTCAGATGAGTAACTGAGTCATCCTTCAGGCCGATTTACACGGTTATACAACTTTATTGCATACGACACGCTTACCCCATGCTTAAGATATGTCTTGAGTTGATTTGCACGAAGAAATTCGTGTTGTAAGCATATCGTAAGCATGGTTTGAGCAAAGTTTGACAAAGTTGTACTGTGTAAATCGGCCTTTAATAAACTATTTCACAGTGATTGTCTCGTATTATTGGAGTAAGAACTCACTACAACCTACGGCCATTTCTCAGCTCTCAGTTCAAATTTTAGCCATAATGTTTACTCGACTATAATTTTATTGAGTAACTAAATTTTCTTAGTTAACAATTAAAAACGTGGCATGACGGGTATATTTACTCCAGTTCAGTACTACAAACTTATAAACTGAAACGCCGTAATGTGTGTGCCTGAGCGCAGATTTCTCCTATTTCATTTGCTTCCTTTGCCGTTTTCCGTGAGGAGCAAGGAAATCGGAGACGGCTGCAAGCGCCAGGCGACAGTATCATTTTCTGTACGTATTGGGATTCTGGCAGTTAGGAGTAAGGAAAAATAATGACACGACCGGTAAGCCGAACGTGCAGGCTTGGATATGTTTATACTAGAACGAGAATGGAAATCCATTTTTGCTCTTACCAGCTAAAAACGATTTTAAAAAAAATATTACTGTTAATGTCTTTTCGGCCCTACGATTGGCCAATAGCAGATATTTTCTTAGCGCGAGTCATAAATTCGCTCCTGAAATGGTAGAGATTAAACTGAATGGACTATTAAAGCTGAAATGCAAGGTTGGAGCGGAAAGATGAACATTTAATCTTTGGTTAGGTTTGACATGGAAATACTGAGTGATAACTTGAAAATAGTCTTGCTGTGAAATAATATGAGCCGGGCTGGCAGTCGGTTTGCCGACATGACTTAATCTTTTAACATGGTATTACATAAGCCGAGCCAGCCCTGGCCAGAGCTAGTAAATTAGCATCGTAGTTTTGACTGAACGCTGTTGTTTTAAAAATGGCGGCAAAGCGCATAATATTTTAACCAAGGAGTTTTAAGCATTTTAGCTCATTTTGTTCGTGCTTACGCAGTCTTGTTTGACCTTTACAGGTGAGCAGGTTTGCTCTAAGGCAATTTTTTTTTTTTTTTTTTTTTTTTTGTAGTCCAGGTTAGCCTGGCCTGCCCGGTAAACGCGACTGTACATGGAAAATTTGATTTGTTCATAAACCTCTGTATTTTCCTCTAATTTACTTGCAAAGTTGTAATCGGACAATGCAATCGGATAGTTTGTTGTCATTCTGACAATGTATCGGATAGTTTCATGAACCAATCAAAGGAACCAGGAGCATGGGCTCCTGTTAATGAACCAATCACATGATCATATTTCAATGCCAATTTTGCAGTAGTGATGAAATAAATTGTATTTAATTTGACGCTTTCGATAGATAACAAGTCTTATCTTCAAGCTGTTCTCTTGAATTTCGTCACATTTTTTTATGTTAATTTGTTCTCGGAAATAAAATTATAATGGTTATGATTAATTGATAATTAAGGACTTCATGTCGTCCAATTCTGTTTGTAATCATACCCGTGATTAACAAATGGGACTCCCGCTTAATCACTCATATGATTACAGACCGAACTGGACTCCATTCAGTTATATTACCATTGATTATTGATCGCGTTTACCGGGCCAGGGGCCCGTTTCTCCAAAGTCCCGATAACTTATCGGGCCCGGAGTTTTATTTATTCATTTAAGAATCAGAATATTTAGAATGTTGGCGTACGTTTTAGCCCGAAAACCAGTCTAACTTGTTTAGTCAAGATAGAATTTTATTGCTTAAAAGATTTCTATGCCAAAAGCTTACCGGCCCCTGCCCGAGTAACCGGGACAGCAAAAGAATTTGCCCCAGAGCAGGCCTGTTCGCCTGTAAATTGTTATTTTTCTTTTTAACCCTATTCAGACTGGGCTTTTTTTGGCAATCTGTGACTGGGGGGGGGGGGGGAGGGGGCTCCTCGGACCCCCCCCTTCATATCTCTGGGACCAGTAAGGCTAGGACCATGAAATTTTGACACAATGTTTACCTCCATACAAGAAAATCTCACACCCAGTTTTGACTTGCCACACCCAATTATGACGTCACAATGACGTCATTTTTGTTTTTCCGACGTTTCTTTGATATTTTTCCATCAAGATACTTAAAATATCAAATATAACTGTAAAATCATCCCTTTAATATTAAAACATAATAAATACAAACAAGGACACACTTGTAAGGCGAGAAAAAGCAAAAAAAAGGCGATAAAACTATAATTTTGAAATTATTGTCCGCCATCTTGGATCCGCCATCTTGGATCCGCCATCTTGGATTTCCTTTTTTTTTGTTTCAATTAAAATTTAAAAAATATCTAAAAGAGAAAAGGATCAGAATGTATAAAAAACGTATCAAACTAATGTCTATTATCCAAACAATGAACTTAGAAGCGTTATTTAATAAATAGTACAATTTTTTTGTCTATACGTAAAAGAGAGCAAAAATTTACCTACCCCTCCCCCCAAATATTTGATGTTAACAATTTTTGATGTCTTTCAAGAACTAGTCCCAAGAAGAAACTATTCTAACAAGAAAATGCACTATAAGTCAAAGAACAAGATCTTAAAATAAAAAATTCACCATATTTTAATATTTTGAAAACCTATGTGTCAAAAACTGGTTGCCATGGCAACATGGTTAATCACACTGACATGTTATGGATACCAAAATGTCCCTAGATAAATTTTAGGAAAAGTCAGAAAATTTCAGCCTCATAGCTATTTCGGTGTAAAAGTTATCACAATTTTACTGGAGGGGGGGTTCGAAAAGCCCCCCCCCCCCCCCCCAGTCTGAATAGGGTTAAATGACATAGAGGTAGGCCAGTTCAAACGTCGAACTTCACATGTGCCGAACCTAATACAAATTAGCAAGAACAATAGATTTTGCTCATTTGCATTAGGTTCGGCACATGTGAAGTTCGACGTTGAACTGCGCCGTACACAAGACTGCGTAGTTCTTAAAGCACAAAGAAAACAAACCAAAATGCTGCATGGAAAATACTCTTTTACATGTAAACAATCTACGCTTTGCTGCGGATATATTGAAAACAACAACTTCCAGCCAAAAACTTCTGATCTTAAATTTAGTTAATACTGGGATGGAAGTCATATCGGCAAACCGGGCCAGAGGCCCGTCTCTCGAAAGTCCCGGAAATTACCGGACCCGAAAAGCTGTTTCGTTTGCATTCGAGATCGAGGCTTTAATAGTTTTAAAAATGATACAATAAAACTTTTAGTTAAAGAAACAAAATTGAATGCCTGGAGGGGCTTGAACCCACACTACATTTCTTTAGTTTTTCTTTTATTTTAAAATGTGGCTTCGGGCCTGTTAAGTTACCGGGACTTTCGAGAAACGGGCCACAGCTCGGCTAACCTGGCTAGCCCGGCGCATATAATCATGCCCTTTGGTGCACCAAATTAATGTAACGTATCACATTTGCGTGTCATTTGCATGGAAGCTTCGAGATTGAGATCATTCGATTTAACAGTAAACAAAGACACATAAATTCAAAACAAAAACTATCAACATAACTTTCGGGGAATCCCCGTATAAGTTACCTGTTGCAAATAAGCGGAATTTTATACACACCACATTGATTCAAATATTACTGGGATGAAGTTTACAGTCATTACTAGTAGTTCCACATTGGAAGTGAAGTGCTGCCTCATTGCGAGATGCTGGTTAAGCTGGATATCGGGTTGACATAAATCAAATTTACGCCATCGCCGTGGAATTGGGAAAAAATGCTTTAGTTCTGTGCATTCCGAAAGGTCTTAGATTTTTCCCACATGTAAATAATCTACCGTATGTGTCTTGATTTTGTGCCGGTTATTTTCCCGATTCTCGAATCGTCCGCGTCAGATTGTATAGACGAATACATAGCGTTTGTTTAATAAAAAGAGAACACTGGACAGCGAAGGAAGAAATATAAGCGTGGTAGGAATCCCAATTCGGTTGTTTATAGTCGTGAAGTTGGAGGAAAAGAATGACGTTTCTTGCGAGTTTCGATTGCGCTAGTGAATGTTTCTCGGGCGAAAATAACCTTAAAGCGATCACTTTTTTCATTTAATTTCCTTTTCTATGTTTCGGATACGGAGGAATATAAAAAATTGGTTATATTTTTTTGCAAGATGCGTTGCGTTGCGTTACTGGGAAGGTTTCAAATTACTTTTCACATTATGCAAATTGCAGCATTTTACCTCAACTGAAAAAATATAGAAAGGGCTAAATTTGTTTCTCTCCTCCTAAATTGTAACTTCTGTCGTTAACTTTGATTAAATTTATAAGTTTCATTCAAAATTTATTATAATAATGGCAGGAATACTTCCAGCAAAACTCTCAATTTGAAAAGTTGTTTTGACCCCGGGTTCCGGACCAGACAAAATATTAAAGCTGAAAGATTCTGACACAGTGGACACGGTATTTTAATAATTTGCGTGCGATCTCGCACGCTTTTGTCTTCTTGTTTTTGAAGGTTAACGCGCTTCTTTGTTAGCGTGCTCACACTATTCCAATACTCCCTATTATCGAATCGTGAACTAACATGCATGCAGATTCCCAAGACATGTAAGCTGATTTTCTTATACCTAATACAACGATGCCCAAGTACATGTATACGCTCCCACAGCGTCTTGTTCAACAGAGATCCAGCAACTACGTTGGCCCTGAGAAGAACCTTTGTCCATGTTCAACTGATTTCCAGCGTACTTTTAGACATTACCAAGTCGAATGGATAGCAAAACAGCTTGAAAACCAGTCCAATATGGCGTCGAAACAGAAACAGCTTAGTCGTGCATCTATGCATGCTCGAATCGGCTTGTCATTACTTTGTTTTGATTGGATGCCGAGGCCCTCCCGAGACTGCCGACGGTTTCGTAGATCTTCTACCGCTCTTGATTGGTTCTCAAACAATTTCATTGTTACTATCGGAAAACCGAGACAGACAGAAGGACAGAAGGACAGAATTCTAGATTCTCGATTCTACACAGGTTCTACACGATTAGTAGACTGCCTGCCGGCAGCAATAACAAAAAAAAGACGAAATTATCCCAATGTTAAGAGAAATAGAAAATATTTGTAGTTTTCCTGTGCTGTAATTTCTCGGAACCGTCGACAAACAATGACGACATTTCTCGGAAACATACAAGCAGCTGAAGGTACAACATGCATCAGCCAATAAAAGATCTGCCTTACTCTAATTAACCAATCAGGAGCCAGTGAAGCAGACACTGAAAGTCCCTTATTTTTAGCAGCCTAAAAGAAAGGACAAATTTGCATTTCCGGCTGTCTGCAATGGTCGAGGAATCTCAAAGAAACATGTTTTCTGGTAGTCCTTGATCCAAGAAGAAAAAAGTATGGAGAGTTCACGGATTTTAGTCACTGGATTGCCAGAAGGTACAACCAAAGCAGATCTCGTAATATACTTTCAATCCATAAGAGACTCTGGAGGTGGCGACGTGAAGGAAATCGACATCGACGGTAACGGTAGACAAGCATTCATTACCTTCGAAGATGTCCAAGGTACGTATCTGAAGGTTTTAGTGAAGGAAAAAGGAAATTGAAATCAGCCTTTATCGGTTCGTGCAAGAAAAGAAGCGACAATTAGACTGAATTGCTATTAGACGCTCCCAATTTAAATACTAAATCTACAGCGATTCTAATCAACCGTGGGCTCTTTTCTGAACTGAAGCCAGTAAATTGCCTCGTACTAGCTAATTTCGGAAAATGTCGTCTAAGTTTCGCCTTGATTCATTATTAGCTATTTTGTATGCCCAATTGCGTGGAAATTAAAGCGAAAACGAATGATTGTGTATTAATCAGAACATCGAAGACTGGATCTGATATTAATTTCCGTTATGAAATCGAAACCGAAAATTCGTACACGTGGAACTGGATGCCATGTATCAAGGCGGGCTATTCAACTGATAAACGCTTGATAATAGCGCCAGGATTGGCAATAATAAGTTAAGATACATCGTAGTAAAGAGGAGAATCTACAGAAATGGACTGCTTTTTTAAAAGTTTCTATTTCGCAGTACTAAAAGGGGAGGGGTTCTTGAATTCCCCGGACCCAAACAACAAACGCGGATTACTTCTATTTAAATGTTCGGTAGTAAATCAGACAGAGCATAAATATCGGTTAGCTATGCGGTCTTAATAGAATCGAGTTATAAGATTGAGAGGTTCCACTGCCGTTATAACTTTGTGAGCGGCCAAGTGTAAAGAAGATAAACGTATTTTAATAAAGTTAAATCGATGCGATGTGTAAGATAATCCTAGGAAACATGAACATTACAGCAAACTGAACTGCCTTTATAATACCCGGGATCAGATATTGGCCCGGGATATTTTCTTACAAGCTAAACTGAGGCCCGTAAACAAATGCGATTTTTGATGCGACTATTGTTGCACCCTCCAACGCAATTTTTTCTCGCGCTCGAGTGGTTATTTGTGTGCGTTATTTGTGTGTCGAAACCGCCGTTAAAACTGTTACAAGCGTGGCCATGTTCTCGCGGTGAATAAGACGAACAAACATCAACACAAAACTCGGGTTTATCTGTACAGAATGAAACTTCTACACCCGATGTGGTTTTGGTAACAACTTTTAGATATGGTGCAATTCATAGCCTCAATCTGGTGTTAATCTTACAATAACTTCCGGTTTACATAAGTTGAGTTTGTATCTTGACCACAAAATGACCACAGCATTTTGACGTTCACGTTGGCAACAGTCCACATCATATGCAACATAAGCACAACTAGCGCTACCAGTGTCGTGCAGCCATAACCTCAAAGCAAATTTTCAATAAAACTAGAAGACGTATTTGTAGAAACCGTTGCACAACACCGGCAATACAAGCTAGTCTTTTCAGTGGTGTTGCAAGCATTCGTTAGATGTAAACAAAATAGCACTAAATGCGAATAACAATTTTTCTTTTCTTGAGGTGAAAATCAAAATAGTAAAGTAAAGTACTTATTGTTCGTGGGCGGCATAGCACAGTTAGTTGGCTTTTCTGCTGAATTTATGATTTCCAGAAAGTACACAGAAAATTCAATCAATCAATCAATATTTATTTGCCCCAATAATATTATTTACAAAGATGATATATTACAGTGTCTTAAAAAGGAGCAGGAGCCCTCAACAAACCCTTCTGGGCTTTACGGGGAGAGCCCCTGTTACAAAGGTGATACTACATTTAAAGAATACATATGGCTGCAATGTTCATATGAATTTTAACTAATCAATTAAGTTGATTGAGTGTGAAGGTATTTTTTGATATTTTTCTTAAATACATATAATGATCTAGAGTTTATAATTTCTGCTGGGAGGTTGTTCCAAATCTGACATCCTTTATATTTGATAGAATATTTCTTATAATTCGTACGAGCATTGTTTTTATGGATTTTTGATGAGGATCTTGTATAATGACTATGCATTTCCATATTGAGTTTAAAAAAATCCTTAAATGTCACAGGAAGCATCCTATTGAAATAATTAAATGTAAATAATGCTATCGCTTCATCATTTATTTTATCGAGTGGTAGAATAGATAACTGTTGAAATAGTGGGGTTGTATGTGCTCTATAATCTGAAAATGTAATGATTCGTATTATCTTCTTTTGTAATTTTTTTATGGATTCTAACCTTGTTGGATATGTATTGCCCCAAATTATATTCCCATAATGAAGGTATGGATAAACTAGTGTGTAATAAAGAGTTCTCAGAATCTTTGAGGATATAAAGTGTCTTGCTTTACAAAGTATTCCACACGTTTTTGATATTTTATCTCTGACATAATTGATGTGTTGTTTCCACGTCAAGGTTGAGTCGATATGAATGCCTAAAAATTTTGTGGATTCAACTTGTTTTATTTCTCGATCATTTATTTTAATGTTAATTTCTTCTTTCAATTTTTTCCTTCTTCCTTTGAAGAGAATTACCTGAGTTTTCTTTATGTTTAAAGAAAGTTTATTAGCCTGTAACCATAAGTAAACCTTTTTCAATTCATTATTTAATGTTTCATTTAGCGTTTTAATATCTTTATCTCAGTAAAATATGTTAGTGTCGTCTGCAAAAAGGATAAATGATAACAATTTTGAACTATTGTAAATGTCATTAATGTAGATTAGAAATAGTAGCGGTCCTAAAACCGAACCTTGTGGGACTCCACATATTATTGTCTCTTTATTTGACAAGTAATTTTTAAATTTTACCATTTGGCTTCTATTGCTAAGATAGTTTTTGAACCAATCAAGTGCTATGCCTCGTATGCCATAGTGTTCTAATTTAGTGATAAGGATAGAGTGGTCAACAGTATCAAATGCTTTTGACAAATCTAGGAATATCCCAGCCGTAAATTTATTATCAATTGCATCTATTAATTTGGTCGTTAACTGGACTATCGCCATTTCTGTTGAATGATTTTTCCGAAATCCATATTGTTTATCATATAGGATATGATGTTTTTCAATAAATTTAATTAATCTTTTATACATTAATTTTTCTAATATTTTTGAGAAAGATGGCAGTACAGCTACCGGTCTATAATTTGAAAATAATGATTCATCTTCATTTTTATATATTGGGGTAACGACTGAAATCTTTAACTTGTCAGGGATAATACCTGTGGAAAACGACTTATTAAAAATTGATGTGAGAGGTCTCTTTATTAAGGATGCAATTTCTCGTATTACTTTTGGACTGAAGTTGTCATATCCAGTACTTTTCTTTGGATTTAACTTAAGTAATTCTTTTTCCACTTCATCTTCTGTTAAGGGATCAATAAAGAAACTTTCATGGTGCGTTCTGTTTAAAAAAGATTTGAAAGATGTTGTTGTCAAAGGTATTTTACTAGCAAGATTTGGACCTACGTTTACGAAATATTTGTTAAATTTGTTCGCCACTGTATTTTGATCCGTTACCTCTTCATTATCATAGATGAATGTATCAGTTAAAGTTCTATGTACCTTTCTTTTATTGATAATTTCATTAATAATATACCACGTTTGTTTTATATCATTTTTTGCCTTTTCAAATTTGTTTTTGTAATGCCTTCTCTTTACTATTCTTAGCAAATGGTTAAGTTTATTTCTGTATTGCTTATATCTAATTTTGCTCTCTGCAGTTGGGTTTATTAGAGATTTTTTGTAAAGGTTGTTTTTGGTCTTAAGTGATTTTATTATTCCTTTTGTTAACCATGGCTTTTGCTGTAGCTTGATTTCTTTGTTTGTTGCGGTTTTCATTGGAAAGGCTTTATTGTATAGCTCAGATAGCTTATTTTGGAAAAGGTTATATGCGTCATTGGCATTATTTGCTTGGTTAACTTCAGGCCAGTTTTCATTCTTTAGTTCTTCTATTAAACTAATTACGTTTTCCGGTGTAAATTGTCTAAACTGGTGTTTTTTAAAATTGCTCTTTATATTTATATCTCTTTTAACTGTAAAGATGGGTAAATGATCAGATATGTCAGTGAAAAGGATTCCTTTCAGATCGTTAGTATTTAATCTGTTTGTTAGTATATTGTCAATTAGCGTTGCACTTTTGTGTGTTATTCTCGTCGGTTTCGTAATTTGAGGGTAAAATGACGAAGAAAACATCTGATTAATCATATTTTCACTGCAAGCATTTGAGTTAATTTTAAGTAGATCAATGTTAAAGTCTCCCATAAGATAAAATATTTTGTTTTCATGGTTAATTTTACATAGCAATCCATCAATTAGATTTTCAAATTCCTTTAAATTTCCATTCGGTGGGCGGTACAAAGTACCTACTACCACGGTCTCTCTTTTATCATTTGTTTTAAATTCAACAAAAATAGATTCTAATGTGTCTTCTTTAAATATTGAGAGGTCTTTCCTGATTTTAAAATCTATTTTTTCTTTAATATAGATACCTACACCACCTCCGGTTTTATTTTCACGATTAGCCGTTATGAATTTGTAACCAGGAATGTCAAACAAATTAGAGCACTTATTAGTTATAGCCATGTTTCTGTTAAACCAATAATGGAAAAATCTATATTAAGAGATTTTAAATAGGTGCATAATTCATCCTATTTGTTCTTTATACTTCTTATATTTAAATGCAACAAAGAAAGCTCATTAGTGATGTCTTCTTTAGCCATTAATTCATTAAAACTCTGTTCAACATAATATTGGCATTTGTCATTGGAAATTTGGTTTAGCAGACAATTGGTGTCTGGGTCAATGTCATGGTCTGATCGGATATCATCATTACCATTGAGAGAGAATGGATTGAATTTGGAATTATTTAACTTAGTCATTATTTCATCGTGTAAGTTACAATTGAGATTGACTACATTGTAGAATTCATTGGTATTTAGGTGGTTAAACGGTAAAGCAAGACATTTTGCGCAATACCATAATTCGTCTGTTTGTACGCTTTGAGAGTTCTCATTGTTTGATCTATTTACACAGCAGGGATGAAACGTCTCATGGCATATGCAACACAATGCTACTGAAAAATCGTTTTCTTTTTGGTAAATTTCTTTTAAGCAAATTTGACAAATCATTTCTAGTGTGGTGTTTTTGTTAGTAGGTATCTTAAATAAATTACATTATTAAGTAAGTTGGTTGATTTGATCCCTAGTGGAAATCATAATAACAGAATCATCCAATTTCCTGACTTTTATCTTACCGTCTATTGTCCATACGTTCTTTATCTTCTGATTTTTTCTTAGTTCATTTAGTAGCTTAACTTTTTCTGCGTTTTCGGCTGTCAGGTCTTCCGACAACCAAAATTCACTTCCTTTTAGACCTCTCTTAGCTTTCATAACCTTGCTCTTGGTTAAGTAAATTAAGTAATCAGAGTACTTTATAGTTGTTAAAAGTGTCCTCGAAGATAAAGCGGAGAAAGTTCGATCAATATATCTAGAGTTCAATTATGTTAAACTGCCGAACCCAAACCAAATCAATCGAACGATTGGAGTTCTATTGAGTTCGCCTGGATATTTGTTCGATTTTTGAACGTTCGATTGTGTTTTATTGCCAAACCCAATCAAAATCAATCGAACTATTGGAGTTTGATTACCGAACGTTTGATTGACTACGCCGGGTGTGTAATGATGCGAACTTCAAACGAGTCGTTTTGTGCAGTCTTCCTGAAACATATAAATCAGTCGTTTTGAGGGGAAGACAATACAGATGATGTGTGAGTTTATTTATCCTTGCGCCTTATTACGTTTTTCTGTGTTTAATCGTTAATTGCCATGACCACTAACTAGTACACTGTATATAGAAATACGTGTCTGGCGAAGCTCGGGAGCGGGTGCATTTCAAATTTGTTATGGACGGGGGAGGGAGAGATGGAATTTCTGGTTCAACTGGAGACGCTGGGTTGCATGGCCACAACGGCATCGAAGTTTGAAGTTGAGACATTCTCGTGCCCAGTCGCTTCCATTTAACTTGTACTCAGTCTCCTGTCTTCCTAAAAAAAAATATAATAAAATAAAATAAACGGGAACTGGTACTGGTCAGTATTGTGTTTCTCCCCCCTCCCCACCCCCTTTTTAATTTTTGTCAGAAGGGAAATTGGTCTGAAAGTGGATAAAAATGTGGAAAATGTGTGCGAGGAAGTCATGATTGGTTTTGGTTAGTTTCGATTTGTTGAGAAAGTGGCGTAAATCCCAACAGTAACAATACAATATTTAGGATGATACAGGTCACGAGAATTATGAAATTCATCACAAACTCGTTAATTGCCATGACCAACAATTATAGCATTTGATAGCATAATTTCAACTCGATTTCTGTTATTTTTTCGGCAGTTGCTTCAAGGGTTGTTGGAAAGCGCAAACATTCCCTTAAAAACCGCCCACTGCTTGTAACACTTTTGCCGGAAGCGGCTGATCAGTACTCAGATCCGGAAGATGAAGAGGATGATACATTGGATCAGTTGGACGAAAATTGCAACCATGGCGAAGTAAACAGTGTATGTATGACTGCCCTCTTAAAACTGATAAAGACTGGAAAGTGAATTTAGGAGTAAACGACCTAATACTAGAGGGTTAAAATGTGTTTCTTTTCCCTAGTATACCAACAGAAACCAAGGCGACGAGGCAATGGTAGAACGAGACAGAACGAGACCGAAAAGACAAAGTAAAACGCTGCCACCACAACAGTGCACAGTCAAAGTGACAGGTCTATCGGCTGACACATCAGAGGACCTTTTGACAAATTACTTTGAGAATGCAAGGAGGTCTAAAGGAGGACCCATCTCTAGTGTCGACATGAATAGCGATTTACTGGAATGCTTTATCACTTTTGAATCACCTGATGGTAAGCTTAACACTTCTTTTCATACGTCTGTCGATGTAAAAAATGTAACACGTTTGTTTTAAATGCATGTTTCAGCATTACTACCTCTGAGCATTTATTTCATAGTCACATGTTAAGGGCGCTTACCATTTATCAGAACGCTTGTCGGCCGGATCGCTCAATTCGTAAATATTATATAATTATCTGTCTGCCAGACTGGTCAATTCGGAAAAATATATGCCCCCTTTTGATGGGCTTGTAGGAACAGGTCTTGTAGAAACCGCATTCTAGTTACGAACTGACAAGTCTGACCGGTCAGTTCTGGCAAATGGAAAACGCCCTACATATATTAGCTGCATTTTAAATGAGTGGTGGAGTCAGACGCCGCTGGAAGCCACCATTGATCCTGTCGCAAATGTTTGATTGGTTCTAAGGTACTCTGACTACCCTTTAAAGTATAAATTTATATAACCGAAAAGCGGTTGTTTTTGCCCAGTGAAAACAAGCACTTTCAACCTGTTGCATCGATTTTCTCCCGTGCATATTACTGTGTGGGTTTTTTTGTCATTACAGATGCGGCGAGAACAGCGGAAAATTCTCCCCACAAAGTAGGTACTTTATCTCTTGACGTATCATTACTTGAAGAGGAAGAAGATGCTCCTCTTGACGCAGGAGAAGAAGAGTCCGTTGAAGAAGAAAACATCACCATAATTGTCAGCGGCACATTACCGTCCGAGGATGCCCTGTGGAATTACTTTGAGAATGAGAGAAGATCTGGAGGAGGTGAAGTTCTTGAAATGCATTATACTGATGAAGGAGATGCCGTTATTACGTTTGCTGAGGTGAAAGGTAAGAAAGAATATGTGTTATAAATGTTAGCGTCAAGTTTGACGCTGTTAAACCTCTCTATACCTTGAAAGCATATTAACAATTACCTTACCATTGTTACGTTAAAGCCCTGGCTCTACAACACCGGTGTTGGGTTCGATTCTTTGTAGAACTTGCTTTCAGTGGAGTGTTTACAAAACTCTTTTTTTTTTAAGTATATGTGAACTTTACTGGGTATACTATATATGCGGCGCCATAGTACAATATTATTGTCCAATTACCTCAAATAATTTCAAAAAATTTCAGGACACCAAGGAAAGTTGTCAAAGTACACGGTGCAATTTGAATAAAAGTGCCAGTTCGATCATATTTTTAATTTCGTTTTTTTTTTTTCATTTTTCAAAAGGAAACAATGCATAATAGTAACCTGTTAAAACCGTTTTTCAATCTGATGGCGAGAAAATCCCGTCAACCCCGAGGAGAGAAGAGAGAGTACCCTGGAATCGAACGAAATTGTGAGTCTCCCACGTTGGTTTCGCTGCCGACTGATCTTTATGAACTTCAGAAAATTGCAAATTTAATGGCGGCCGTACAATAATTATGCGAAGAATACGGTAATTTTTTTTCTAGCGATCAGATCTTAAAACGGTTTGGATGGTTTACTTAATACATTTTTTGTATTTCCATTAAAAAAAATGCACAAAAACGAAATATAAAAATTTGAAAAAGATTGATCTTCTGATTTCAGATTTGAAGCGGCTTCTTGAGGATCCGCATTCCATTGATAAAAAACGCATTACTGTAGTAAAGCGTCCTCCCAAGAAGAAAGTTCCACTAGACCCACTAAAAGTTCATGTTCAAGGACTCAATGAGACGACTTCGGAAGACTGCCTGCGCTTTTATTTGGAGAAATTCAGTGCGGCAGAGGTCAGTGAAGTACACAAGGGCAGCAACAACAACGCACTGGCAATGTTTGATGTTGAACCAGGTAATTATAATATTTAATATTTCGGAGTGACAGACTTTGAAGGGTAATGCACTTTGGCAAACCGAAAATATTAGAATCTGTGAAAACATTTGAGATACCTTCCTAGAAATTCGTCATAATCGCTTTTAAGGACTTCCTTACGCCACTAAAGCCTCAATTAGAATTATTTATTATAAGTTAACTTGATTCCAAACACTGAAGTTCGTCTTTTTCTGCCTTGAACGATAAATGAAGTGTCACATTGTTTATTACCGTGAAAACTGAATGAACCAAATTATATTTAAAAAAATTTTCATTTACATTAAAGGGGCTATGTCATGTCGGTTTATGTTTTTGTCTTAGATTGTGCTAGAATTGAAACTGAGCATCTTAATTCAAACACGAAATGCTCTTAGAACACCAAGGACAAGATATCAAGTAAATTCTTGTAGAAAGAATAAACCATAATCAGTTTTTAGCAAATTTTCCAAAATAAATTTAACGAAATTTAAAAGTTTGCCAAATTTTCAAGTTGCAATCCATTTCCATCCTGGCCATCTGTAGACAGAGACACTTGTTAGTTTCATTATACTCGTAAAGCAATGTGAAACAAAACTGGAACATTATTTTTGCGTTACTACTGGTATAAAAAACTGGTATAAAAAAAACTGGTATAAAATTATTTTCGCTTTTTTAAAATAAAACTATAAAAATTGAAAGAAGATCAGAGATAAATGAATATATAGGTTTTATTTTTTAAAACCTTTTTTATATATTATACTTCAAAATGACACTATTATAATTGTTTCTTTGTTAGACTTTGTGGCCCTTTTCAACAAAGTTAGCAAAGACCGCAAAGGACTAGAAGGAAAGCACGTTCGATTGGAGCGCGTGCCCATTTGCTCTTGCGTTGAGGTTAAGGGACTCAAAAAAGAAACTTCGGACGACACAATAGCGCTGTACTTTGAAAACAATAGAAAAAGTGGAGGGAGCCTTGTCATCAGCGTGGAAAGAAAAGAAAAGGATGAAGCTTTGGTTTCCTTCGAGGATCCCTCCAGTATGTACAAATGTTTTCAATCACTTTATTTTAAAAACACAATGTTTTCAAGAATGTTACAGATCACTTTCAGTTTTAAAGGGAGGATTTCACGGTTCAGTGCATGTGCAAGCTATGACGTAACCCATTTAATTTCATCGTTTAGACTAATCAAAAGCGAGTAGATAACCCTGGCGGGAAATTTGCCCGTGAAAATGTCGCGGTCAGTCAGCTGATTGAATGGATGATTATAATCACCCAAGTGCGCCATGATGGCCACCAGAGTATAGAATAAATTCTTCGGGTCAAAGGTTTATTCAGGGTTGACTTTGTTGGTGTAATTCGTTGAAATTTTCTGTGAATTTTTCTCATCCTTCGCTTTTTTGGACTGATTATAGTATGTGATTATTGAAGTATATGTGAGTGTTTTTTTTTTATAACCGATAAAATTGGTAAGAAAGGGAATAAAGCATTTTAATCTGTGCACATGCGCCGAACCGTGAAACCATCCCTTTAAAGAGCCTCGGGCCTGCAAAATGCGGAATTTGAAATGAGATTGGTTTTATATCGTCCATTACGAGATATCACTGAATATTTTCCTGCGTTGTTTATGTCCATGTGCTTGGGAGGGCACTGACCACTACAAAAGTCACGAGGACGTTCTTTGACAGCCGTGAAAAGGAGCCAATAGATACCACAATCATTGTTATGAGTGTGGCTCCATTTTAACTTTACCTTAAAGATTCTATAAATAAAACGAGACATTTAATCTTACAATTCTAATGTCAACGGCGAAGACAGTCAGTTGCATAGATCCCTACTTTGGTTATGCTTCATGGTTTAACTCGATAGCTATAACTATTGACATCTTGAAACTGAACGCTTAAGCCTTTTCCCCCACCCTCCTTTTTTAGGACAATATAGCCCATAAATAAAGAGTTTTGCAACCGTAATTGCAACCCGGAAGAAAATCAAGTACAGTAATGAATACAATCATCGATAACTACGGGGCATTTATACCGCTCACAGCCACGTAAGTGCCTGCAAAGCTGAAGTGTCAAGGATATATGTCAATTAGGTTATACAGTATGACCATCAACCAACATAAGTCATTTTTCGTGCCTTAAACTAAAAAATGCAAACCCCACTCTAAAGCCTTTTAGTCGCTACAATTTGACCAATTATCCATGGGACAATCAACAAGTTATGGAAACGTTCTTGTAAACTGCGGTCTGTTTAAAGTTAGTTTTACAAAGAAATTCAGAGTTTCTTTATGATGGTTTAGCAAAGCTATGTATAAGATATCATTGACCTCTTTTCAATAATTCTTGTACCTTTCTATAATGCAGGCGTTCAAAGTGTCATCAAGAGACGCCATGTACTTGATCGACAAGAGTTGGATGTAAAACCACATTATCCTTTCCTGGGGAATTCAACAACAAACAAAACGGAAGTTTCATTTGATGCAAAAGTCTTTGATTATATCAAGATGAACCACCAGGATGAACTGCAGATATTGTGTGACGAACAGAAAGTAATAGTTGAACTTTCAGAAGACTCCGAAAGTTCCACGGTCATGATTTTTCCTTCCGAAAAGAAGAATGATTCTCGTCAGATGTGGCAAGATAGGGTAGGTTGTCTGGAATCCTTCTTGAAGAGTTTCAAGAAAGCTGAGATCCACATTGCAGCTGAACTATTCGATGAAATAACACGACGCTGGGAGGAGGAAAATGATCTAAATTCGACTCAAAGATCATCTAATTATTTGGTGTTCTTCAATGCGCAAAATCGATGTGCCCAGATTATGGGCAGAAAGGATTACGTAGATGAAGAAGACAACAGACTCCGAGAGTTAATTGGTGCTACCCAGAAGGATACAGAGCTTATGAAGACAATTGTAGCGGTAGACATGACAGATATCCTGAAGTCCCGACTGACGTTATTGAAAATGTCTGGTATTTGCGACAGACTTCAGAATGAGCACCAACATCTAACGATTTCGTTTGATCTGAAAGGCAACAAGCTGCGTTTGAAGGGACCCAGAAGCGTTCTTCAAGATGTACAACTTGAAATTTACAAGTTCACTTCAAAAGTGATAGAAAAGCCTCTTGAACTGCCTGCAAGCATGATAGTTGTTTTAAAGAAACCCCCAGTCTCGGATTTTATGCAGGGTTTACTAAAAGAAAAACAGATTCCAGCACTGTTTGTTTACGATCACAACACAAGCTCCAACGAGGTTCTATTAGTCGGAAATGGCTCTAGGAGTGTAACAGATGCAGAAATGGTGATGCAGAATGCCATTCAGGAACGCAGTCTTCCCTTAAAAGATGAAAACATGCTAGTTGTCGAAAGTCGTCGCTGGAAAGATTTTCAATCAAACCTTTCCTCCAAGCACAAGATCGGAATTGTAGCAGAATGTTCCTCCAGTACTCTCTGGGTGCGTGGAATCGCAGAAGACGTTAGCATGTGTTTTGACCTTGTTAAGCAATTCCTTGAAGAGAACACCATTTTACATGACATCTTCCATATGGATCAAGGAACCACACGCTTCATCGTCGAAAGATGGGGATCAAAGCTTCATACAATCAAGAAAGACTTTGCCGCTTGCTGTCTTGATTTAAGAGCCGCATCCGACTACGAGGGAATTGAAGTTTCTGGTACTGCCGAGGGCTTACAGAAATGCCTTCCAAAGCTCAAAGAACTTGCGAATGCCGTCCAGAAAGATTCAGTTCCAATTGAAAAACAAGGGATGAAGAAATTTTTTTTACAGGGAAAGGGACCCAAGTCTCTACGAACAATAGAAAACAGTAATAACTGTGTCATCCTTACGACAGAAAGAAATGAGGACGAAATTTCATCCTCTGAGTTTGACACAGGAATTGACGATGCTGGAATGACAAGTGCGAAGTTCTTGTGCAGCTATCTTACGATAGAGGGGAAAAAGGTTTCGGTTTTGAAAGGTGACATAACGAAACACCGTGTGGATGCCATAGTCAATGCAGCCAACAGTCAGTTACAGCACGTGGGAGGTGTTGCATGGGCCATTGTAAAAGCAGGTGGTCAAGAAATCCAGACTGAATGCAACGAGTATATTAGAGCCAACGGTGAACTTCTAGAGGGTAGGACAATGGTAACCACAGCTGGAGCGTTACCATGCAACAGAGTCATTCACACGGTTGGGCCTCATTGGGATCCCAGGGAAAGTGAAGAAAAGAAAGGAAAGAAAAAGGTGTTATTGAATTATGCCATTACAAATTGTCTTAAGGCAGCAAACAGCTCCGGATCGATCGCCATTCCAGCAGTCAGTTCTGGTGTGTATGGCTTTCCTCGTGACCTCTGTGCGGAAGTTATCTTAGATGCTGTTCTCGGTTTCTGTAGGAACAACCCATCTTGCCCAATATCAGAGATTCATCTGATCAACAACGATGACCTAACAGTAAAGGTATTTGTGACAGAAATGCGGAAACGATTTTCGGGGAAAAACACTTTCATCGACAGCGAAAAGCCTAAAGTTCCAGGTTCTGGACTTAACACTGGGAGCAGTGGACCTCATTTAAGGCTGAAGAAGAAACATTTAGGCCAAATTGCACAAGGCATTCAAATTACAGTGAAAATTGGTGACCTCGCTAAGCAAAAGGTATTTAACAAAAAAAACATGATCCTTCTACATATGTAAACAAAATGATAATAATAATTTCTACCGAAATCACTAAACTGTTAGCATCCCGGAACAAAACGATCGATCGCAATTGAATTTTGGGCTTACTCACGAAACCATTTGGAGCGCCTAAATTGGTCACCTGACGTTATAACTGTCGTGCAGAGAACTTCCGTTTATTTATTCAAACTTATGAACAATAATTCAGGGTCGTAACGAGGTATATGGGATCAGGGATCAAAGACCTAAAAAAGGGTGGGATCAGGGATCACAGCCTCGGATCTGGGATCACAGCCCTCGGGATCGGGATCAGCGTGTTTTCCATTGACTCAAGGATCAGGCAAACAAAATTTTGTGGGATCAGGGATCAAAATTTTCATCACTTTTGGGATCAGGGATTAAAAATTTGCGTAAAAATACGGGATCAGCGATGAAAAAATATACCTCGTTACGACCCTGATAATTAAACAAGCTAAACGCAAGACATACCTGTAAACTGTAAAATACCCGTAATCGGAGACCAAAACGGAATTATGATCAAATTTCATCGCCCGATTCAAAAGAGAGTAAGTATTAAGACAAACAAAGCCAAAAATTCTGTCGATGATTTCGCCGTCAAAATCATCTTCAAGATGATTTATTTCAAATATTTAGTTCACATTCAAGGCATTGCATCTTGTTTCGTATGTTTTCTTTTATTTTCCGTCGTTACTACATTCATTTTATACATACTGTATTTTGCCATTTCACCATTGATGCATGACCGGTCGACCGTAACGAAAAAAGATAGTAACAAAAAAAGCTCAAAACTTCTCGGCTCACCGGGAGAGTCGTTTTTGCCGGCATCTATTTGAAATATCCATGAAAGTTGTTTTCCCTGTCCCTAGCCGTCGAATTTTTTCGATGCAAACTTTTGAAGCCGATGAAACGTCCAACGCCAGCGGAGCACACTAATTATGCGCGATGCAAATAAGATTTACAAGTGAAGAAACGAATTCTGAAGTAAAAATCGACGGATAAAATGAACTCTCTGAATTCCCCCTCTGTATCCATCTTCTTCGATTAACATTCCTTTCTCGCCAGCACTCCGAATAAATTTCTCGCCATTAACCCTATTCAGACTGGGGGGAAGGGGGCTTTTGGAACCCACCCCCCCCCCCCCCCCCTCCAGTAAAATTGTGATAACTCTTACAACGAAATAGCTATAAGGCTGAAATTTACTGACTTTTCCTAGAATTTATCTAGGGACATTTTGGTATCCATAACATGTCAGTGTGATTAACCATGTTGCCATGGCAACCGGTTTTTGACACATAGGTTTTCAAAATATTAAAATATGGTGAATTTTTTATTTTAAGATCTTGTTCTTTGACTTATAGTGCATTTTCTTGTTAGAATAGTTTTTTTCTTGGGACTAGTTCTTCAAAGACATCAAAACGTTTTAACATCAAATATTTGGGGGGTAGGGGTAGGTAAATTTTTGCTCTCTTTTACTTATAGACAAACATTTTGTACTATTTATTAAATAACGCTTCACGATGTAGTCACTTCCGATGTGGATCGTGACGTTTCGACTGCATACTGCTAGTCTTCTTCAGGCGATGGGGTCGACTGGTTACGCGTCACCTTATGAAGCACGATGCTCTGCTGTGATTGGTTGGTTTTCAAAAGCTGTGACTGGCGCATTTTTGATCCTCGTTGTTTCGGCGAATTGTTCCCTCGGCGGTCCGTAGTCGTACGGCTCTCCTGTTGTTGTGTTTCTTGATCGTGGGCATCCATGCTTCTGGAATTTCTATTACACTGTCCCTGTTGATGTTGTTAGGGTTAAGTCTTATGTGGATCGCCTCTTTGACCCTGCGTGTGTACCAATGAGGATCACGATCAATAAACTTTACTTCATTCCAAAGCGGGTGGTGTCCGGTGTTGTTGGCGTGCTCTGAAACGGCGGAGGTCTGGGTACGGGCGAATCGGATGTCTCGATCATGCTCTTTTATTCTGTCTTGCATAGGTCTTCCAGTCTCGCTGATATAAACTTTACCGCATTCACAGGGAATTCTGTAAACCACGCCATCTTGTTTAGTCGGGTCAACAGCGTCTTTAGGCCGTACTACTAGGTGTGATCTAAGTGTAGTCTCCGACTTGAAAACAGCGCGTACGCCTTGTTGTTGTAGGCAGCGGCGAAGTTGTTCGGACAGACCTTTGACATAAGGTAAAACCGCAGTAGATTTGAACGCGGTCGTGGGCTCAGCACTGGTGTTTGGTTTTCTGGTTTTGGTAAGTTTCTGCAAGAAAGAAAAAGGATAACCATTAGAAACAAGAACAGATGACAGATGTTTTTTCTCCTTGGAGATAACAGAGGGTTTCGTTACGAGACGTTTGGCGCGCTCGTAAAGACACTTGACAATACCGCGTTTTACTGATTGCGGGTGGTGTGAATCATACGCTAAGTATTGATCAGTGTGTGTAGGCTTCCTGTATACGCTGGTGGTGAGGCGGCCGTCGGGTTCTCTTGAAACTGCGGTGTCGAGGAAGGCGAGTTTGTTGTCATTCTGTGTCTCCATGGTGAAACGGATGGAAGGCTGCTGGTCGTTTAGATGCTGTAAGAAGCTATCGACGATTGCGCGATCTAGAATGGTGAAGGTGTCGTCTACGTAGCGTTTCCAGATCCTAGGCTTGTAAGATGATGTAGTTATTGCTTGTTCCTCGAAGCTCTCCATGTAGAGGTTGGCAATAACAGCGGAAACCGGACTCCCCATGGCTGCGCCTTCTTGTTGTTCGTAAATTGATCCGTTATACTGGAAGTATGTGGATCTCAATACGAAAGTCAGGAGGTCAGCGATCTGAGCAGGCGTTAGCGTCGTACGGTCTGCAAGGGTAGGGTCGTTCTCCAGTTTCTGTCGTGTGGCTTGTACGGCGGCTTCGATAGGAACGTTGGTAAACAGCGACTCTACGTCGAAAGACACCATGATCTCGTTGTCTAGGATCGTCTCACTGTTCATGGTGGATACGAAGTGAGCTGAATTGGTCACCGTGAACTCTGAGTTACCTGTTAAAACAGGTAACTCAGAGTACCTGTTAAAACAAACAGCCGCCTAGAATCTACGGTTTACCGAAGATCCACAAAACCGACGTACCCTTAAGACCTATTGTGTCATGCATTAACACCTTTGCATATGATTTATCCGCCTACTTAGCTAATATCTTGTCTCAGTGCTGAGCCCAGGACCGAGTTCAAATCTACTGCGGTTTTACCTCATGTCAAAGGTCTGTCCGAACAACTTCGCCGCTGCCTACAACAACAAGGCGTACGCGCTGTTTTCAAGTCGGAGACTACACTTAGATCACACCTTGTACGGCCTAAAGACGCTGTTGACCCGACTAAACAAGATGGCGTGGTTTACAGAATTCCCTGTGAATGCGGTAAAGTTTATATCGGCGAGACTGGAAGACCTATGCAAGACAGAATAAAAGAGCATGACCGAGACATCCGATTCGCCCGTACCCAGACCTCCGCCGTTTCAGAGCACGCCAACAACACCGGACACCACCCGCTTTGGAATGAAGTAAAGTTTATTGATCGTGATCCTCATTGGTACACACGCAGGGTCAAAGAGGCGATCCACATAAGACTTAACCCTAACAACATCAAAAGGGACAGTGGAATTGAAATTCCAGAAGCATGGATGCCCACGATCAAGAAACACAACAAAAGGAGAGCCGTACGACTACGGACCGTCGAGGGAACAATTCGCCGAAACAACGAGGATCAAAAATGCGCCAGTCACAGCTTTTGAAAACCAACCAATCACACCAGAGCATTGTGCTTCATAAGGTGACGCGTAACCAGTCGACCCCATCGCCTGAAGAAGACTAGCAGTATGCAGTCGAAACGTCGCGATCCACATCGGAAGTGACTACATCGTGAGACAAACGAAAAATACTTCTTTACAAGTGTGTCCTTGTTTGTTTTTATTATGTTTTAATATTAAAGAGATGATTTTACAGTTATATTTGATATTTTAAGTATCTGGATGGGAAAATATCAAAGAAACATCGGAAAAACAAAAATGACGTCATTGTGACGTCATAATTGGGTGTGACAGGTCAAAACTGGGTGTGAGGTTTCCTTGTATGGAGGTGAACATTGTGTGAAAATTTCATGGTCCTAGCCTTACTGGTTCCAGAGATTTAAAGGGGGGGTCCGAGGACCCCCCCCCCCCCCCCCCCCATCCCCCAGTCACAGATTAGGTGGTTCCTAGTCACACTTCCCTTTTTGAATGCGTTTATACATAATCTTACTTTAGCTCAATGAATCTGAATTTGATACCAGATGCTAGGCTTGAATGAAAGTTTTGAGCGATGCGTTTTTATGCTAATCAGCGTTTCCATAGCAACGGTAAACAAACATGGCGAAAAACAGTTTTTCCTAATTATCTTTCGATGTTGGGGCTACACGCGAAAAGCGAATAAATGCGCTATAATCTACACAGTCTAGCACACTAAATAGAAAAATTTCAAACAAATGAAACTGTTAAATTTTGAATAAATCGCTGAAACATTTTAACACGTGTTTTTTCATGTTTGAAATATAAGCGGTCAAAACATTCCATAAGGCTCACAAATTATCATTAAATTACCACAGAAAGTTTCCCCAGACTTAAATTATCACTCCCTACAAATAGCTTTGACTTACTCCTCGGCAATAAAGAGATCGAGCTTTTCATTCAAATGCAGTTTTGCTTGACGTATTCACTCTTTTTAAAATGTTTAAGGCCCGGTTCAAACGTCGAACTTTTCATGTGCCGAACCTAATTCCTTCAATTAAGTACATGAAAAGATCGACGTTTGAATCAATTAAGTTCGACATATGTTATTTGGGTCGACCCAAGAATTAAGTTCGAGTGGGCTACATGGGAAGTTCGACTATGGAGCGACTTCGATTCAAACGTCGAACTTTTCATGTGCCGAACCTAATGCATAAATTATGTTAACGTATTTTTCAATATAACCGCGCTTCTGATTGGCTATTTAGTGGGTTTTCGCGCCTTTGCAGACAGAACTCACAGAAGCGTAACGACGGTTATCAGCATTCACGTTGTAGATTTTTAGACTGAAACTGGACAGCTTAAATCGGTCTTCTAAAAAGTTGCTTTTCTTTATATCCATAAAGAAATCGTAATGTATTTTAAAATTTATGGCGTTACTTTATTTTGTCCAAATATCACGATCACGATCTCCTCAACTGTCTCCTTGCCATCACAGAACACAAAGCACACTAAAATCAAAACAAGAATTTCCAGGCTTGGTGAATTTTACTTTTTTTCGGTTTATTTCCCTATTTTAAGCAGTAAGGATGATATTTCTTTTCGCCACGAATCAGGTTCGGCACATGTAAAGTTCGACCGTTTGAATCAACAGTCGAACTTAATAGTTTGGGTCGACCTAAATAGGTATTAGGTTCGGCACATGAAAAGTTCGATCGAACAGTTGAATTTGTTTGAAATTATTTTCCCATTATGTGTGCTAGACTGTGTAGATTATAACGCATTTATTCGCTTGTCGCGGGTAGCCCCAGAAATCGAAAGATATTTTGTTTTTCGCAATATTTGTTTACCGTTGCTATGGAAACGCTGGTTTGCATAAAAAGAGCATCATCCAAAACGTTAATCCAAGCATAATATCTGGTATCAAATTCAGGTTCATTGAGCTAAAGTAAGATTATGTATAAGCGCATTTAAAAAGGGAAGTGTGACCCCCCAAAAAAATACTTGGTGCCACCTCAAACTCTCTGAATCAAACTTGCGGGAATCTCTCAACGCGCTAAAATAAGACCTTCGCCAATGAACCAATCAAAAGCGCCCACTCGCCTTCCTTTGGGATTTTTGATTGACATACCCGCGTAAAGAAACAGAATGTCACGTGAACAATTTGGGCGCTCCAAATGGTCACGTGAGCTAGCCCAAAATTCAAATGTGGTCGATCGTTTTTACAGGGATGCTAACAGTTTAGTGATTTCGGTAGTATAAACCTGTGGAGCGACACGCTAATTTAAAGGCCCATGTTCACCCAATCTGCTTTGCGCGTTCGTGCCGATTTTCGCACAGACGGAAAATCGAAAAAATTACATGCCTGCCAATCAATGAACCGTTTCAAAACAGAAACACAAGCACGCAAAGCGGATTGGGTGAACACGGGCCTTTAAAAAGCCATCCACGTTCATTAATATAACTTTTCACTTGTAGCGTGCAAAACAATTGCAAAGCAACTGGACGCGTTGGCAGACAAATAACAGATAGTTGTCTGTTTATGTTTTTACGCAAGAGCATACTTCGACGTACACCATTCGAAAAGATTTTACCTTAGACAAGGAACGAAATTGAAATTATTTCATAGATGACTTTATGCGCAATTACAGGAATGTGTTCGTAGAAGACTTACGAGTTACTCACCAGGTACAAACACTTAGGTCTAACCCAACGATGATGTGTTTTCTTTGTGTAGGTAGATGTTTTAGTCGGAACAGCAGCGCAGGATCTTCAATTAAGCAAGAACCCATGTGCACGAGCCCTGAGTGAAGCCGCTGGGCAATGTTTACAACAGCAATGTACCAAAAAAGGGCCAGTAGCTGAAGGTGACATCGCTGTGTTAAGCCAAACAGGGAATCTATTTTGTGGAGCTGTTATCTTTGCTGTTTGCTCTCATTGGAACAATGGTAGAGGAAAGGAGGTATCCGAAACAATTGAAGTTATCATATCATAGTTATCATAATTGTATCATAATTGTATCAACAGTGAAGTAACAAAAATAACAACATCAACAACAACCACACTATGAAGATAAAGCACAATATCAACAAACAATATCGACGCCTCGAACTCTAATCGTACCTTTTAGGTACGCTTCGGCGGTATATCAGGCGACTTTGGTCGAGCCATGGTTCGTATTTTGGCGAGACGTAGTCAAGCCAAAATACCCATGGCGAGACCAAAAGAGCCTGATATGACGCAGAAGTGTACCAAAAAAGTACGATTAGGTATTTACCGTACCCAAATTCAGCCTTAATCCGGTGATATTAATTTAGCAGTTACAGTAATAAAATCTGTGAGGCTTCCTATCGTGTGGCCCGCTAGGAGAATAATACGAGTCAACAAACGGCGCAAAAAGTGATAAATGAAAAATAATTTGATTTTGAGTTTTATACAGCGAGCAAAGTGAGAAATCGTGGTACCAAAATATGTGTAAAACCCTTCTCTGCAAAACTATTATCGGCATTTGAAAACGAGAAAAGTACAGTGTCTACCGAAGAAATCATTTTACAAGTCTTATCTCGAGGGACCGAACACATAAATAGTGTAAATGTCGCATGGAAGCTTCAAATCCTCGCTTAGGCACAGCGAGTCAAACGTTCAGTTGGAGGAACTTTTGGAACCAGAGGTAAAGTTGACGTTAATGGTTGAATTTTCAAACGTTGTACTATAAAATCTGTGATATCAGGTCAGTGACTTGATATCGTAGGATATCAGGACAGTAGACTATGCTTCTGATTGGCTAATTGCGAATTTGGGTACGGTAATGGAAAATAACAGAAATAACAGACTGAGTTCATGTAATCGAAACAAAGTTATAAGAAACTAATCATTCAATATTCTTTTCCGGCCTTACTTCTCCCCATCTCGTATCTTAGATATAGGCAGCTACTTTTTGGCCAAAGTGTATAAAAAAAAAAAAACATTTATGCTTTCAGGTTCTCAAAGGGATCCTTAAAAAGTGTTTACAGGAAGCAGACAAAAATAAAATGACGTCCATTGCATTTGCTGCAATTGGAACAGGCATCCTCCAGTTTCCGCGAGACCAAGTAGCCGACCTTTACTTTGATGAAGTAATGTCCTATAACCAACAGCACCCCAATACCTCGTTGAAGGATGTCAGGTTTGTGCTGTACGATAAAGATCTTCCAACTATCAAGGCCTTTCAAACAGCAGAAATAACAAAGAACACAAATGGTCCAAGTTTAGCTGGAGCGACTGCTGCTTCCAAACGCAAAAGAAGCAGCAAAATTGGTTCACCGTCAGATGACTCGTTGAAATTCTCACCAGTAAAAGAACAAAGGCCCGACCATCTAGAGACAACTGTGGGACCCTTGTGCTTTCAGGTACAACCTGGAGATATTACCAAAGAGACCACAGAGGCCATTGCTGTCGTTTCAAACCCTGATTTGGACATCTCGGCTAGTGGAGCGGGGGCTGCAATTCTACGTTCAGGGGGTGATTCCATACAGAAAGAGTGCGTTAGGCACGGTTTTCAGAACCCAGGCTCAGTTGTTGTTACGAATGCTGGCAATCTAAAAGCAAGATACCTCTACCATATTGTCCCGACTGACGGGACCCCTACCGGCATAAAAGCCTGCCTGATGCAGTGTCTCCAAAAGGCTGAGAATAACAGCATTTCATCGATCTCCTTCCCAGCTATCGGGACTGGCAACCTCGGCCTACCTGCAAAGTCCTGTGCCCATGCAATGTTGTCCGCAATCCAGGAACTGAGCAGAAAGAAGCCAGCGTCGTTGAAACTCATCAAGATGACAATATTCCAAGGCAGCATGATTACAGATATTCGATCGGCCATGGAAGAAGCATCTGGAGTAAAGCCACCTCAGGAACCTGGTGGATGGAAAAGAGCCATTGGAAAGGGATTAAAGACTGTGGCTAATGTTTTTGGCCTTGGAGGCAGCGAAGAGAGTACTTCTTTGCAAGCAAGTTCCCAGGAAGCTGACGACAGAAAAATAGACCTAGAAGTTGTCGCTGGCTGTAAAAAGGACCTTCAAGAAGCATTAAAAGCAGTCAGTGAACTGATAAAAGAAAACTGCAAACAGAAAAAGATCGAAAATGAAGCAATTAAAAGTTTAACCCAGAAACACATGCATAGAATCCACGCCCTTGAACTTCGATACAAAGTAGAGATAACTGTAGAGAAAGAGGTAGAACGCATTGTGGTTGACGGACAGTCTGAAGATATTCTTCAAGTGATTGATGGCATCCACGAAATCCTCCATGAAGTAAAAAAGGACGAGCACGAACGAAACCATGCTGAAGTTTTGTCAAAGGATATACAGTGGAGATATAAAGATCTAGATAAAGGGACATTTGAAGACTACGAAGACTACCTGAACGCAAAAATTGAACTTGCCTACCAACAGAAAGAGAAACGTGCGGTAGTCATTCAGGATGAAATGGGCAATGAGTACGAAATAGACTTCGATGCCAGGACCGAAAAAGACGAAGAAGGAAATGTCACTGAGGTCCGAAGGATTGACCTTCGTAAAGGTAAACTAAGTTTTACAACTTTTAACGGGTTGGGGAATTAAAGCTTTATTTTCATTCACCATTGCAAAATCTATAACTGACGGCGATGGCATTGTCCGTTAAAGGGACATTGTCACGAGGGCACATGCGCGAGTTTTTCTAATCCGAAACTTGAAAAGTTTAGCCCAAATTGTTCAAGTTGAACCGTCAATTTCAAAATGGCGTCGACTAGTGGCGGCGGTCACGGTTGAAAACGAAAAACTCGAGACGAAAACGGACATTTGGTACGCCGAAAAGAGCGATGAAAGAGTGCTGAAATCCCATAAACGTGTTTATTTCGAG
Organism: Cladopsammia gracilis; assembly: GCA_022457155.1. Lineage (NCBI taxonomy): Eukaryota > Metazoa > Cnidaria > Anthozoa > Scleractinia > Dendrophylliidae > Cladopsammia > Cladopsammia gracilis. The sequence continues at coordinate 530,851 of JAJGOT010000198.1, forward strand.
GATACAATTTCTAAAGTCATGGCATGAAGCAAAATTCATTGCAGACTACGAAACTTGCTCTGATTCTGTCTTCACGGTGCACTTGTTGTCCCTTGAATTTTGTCGCTGGAATATTGCTCACGTCACGAGAAAGCAAAAACATTTAAATTATTAGCGGTGTGTGAGTCGGAACGTGACTCTTCAATGAAAGCGGTATTGAAAGCGGTATTACACGGCGGCCGTTGATTTCGGACGGAAAATGAAGCGAAATTTGGACATTAATTCAATAAAGCGACACTATTAAACTCGCCTCTGGCGTATTCTTTTGTCCTTTGGGGTTTCTCTTTGTCGTCACTGTCGCCTTTATAAGAGTTACGGAGTCAAGGCAAACACTCGGTTTGAGATCGACAAAACTCGGAGGCGATTTGCGTCCCAAAAAACCATCCAATCGGCGATTTTTTTCAGCGACAGTTAAATAACTATTTCCCGTCCACCATAGAACATGTCTGGTTTTTTGAAAATCATCGCATATGACGCTGAAAACGAGCATTTTCTGCCACCAATTCCTAGATCCATAATATCGGCCAAATGTTTAAAATATGTACATGTCTTGCAATATTGAAAATGTCTCTCTCTTTAAAAAAAAAAACATCCCCGGGGCCCTTTTAATCATAAAATGATTAATTTTATTTTCATAAGAGGCTCAGCGTAAGAGAATATCTTAGGTTATTTTTTTATCAAGTATGAGCCGTTGTCTAGATCGATTACAAATCGAAATACACTTGATTTAACGTAACCTTTGGATTTCACGAACAACTGGAGGTGAAGGGTTATGCTGTGGTCTCATTTTGTCCAAATGGAAACTTATACGATTTTGTTTCGCTCTTGGTAGATTTCGAATATCCAGATTATTGGGTTCCCCAACCAACTGATCCCAGTGGGCGTGAAGAAACTGTATATCTCTTCCAGTTGGATTCTACAAAGAATACCCAGGAGTACAAGGAAGTTAGTGATAAATTTCGTCAATCTTGCACCAACGAAAAAATCATTAAGATAGAACGAGTCCAAAACCCGACACTCTATGGTGCATATACAGTGTACAAGCAGAAGATGGACAAAGCAGGAGGTCGAGGAAGCAACGAAATGTGTCTGTTTCACGGAACCAAGGGACCTAAGTGTGAGTTAATAAACAACAAGGGTTTTAACCGGAGTTTCTGCGGAGAAAACGGTAGGTATATATTGGTCGGGTTTTGTTTCTTTTTTTTTTTTTTTTGAGCAAGAGAATTGCATTAAGTGCAACACCACGGATCCCCAAATAAGTGGTCGGCTTCAAACGTGAGTGTTTCTAAGTAACTGATGTATATGACATGTCATGTCACTGATGTCAGATTGACTTCCTTTAGTTAAATGATCGCGTAATTTAAGAGGCCGTTTTGAAGCATGGTTCTGTGGTCAAAGAATATTATAAACATGGTGAATGTGGAACATGTTTTTTAAGGAGGACTTTTAAATTTGTATTGAAACTGTTTTTTTTTTAAAGAAAGTTCAAGAGGAAATGAGGAATATCGTTTTCTCTTGGAAAGTCACGAAGGTTGACTGGCTGTATTATCCCTTAAGAACAGCAGCTTTTTAATGTACGACATGTATCCAAAAATAAGGAAATGCAAAAAGCACTAGCCTGCCACCCGTGCTTGTTATATTTGATGCGTGTTCAAATGCCCGTCTTATTTTATGACAACTTCGCTAATGCCTGTTAATATTCGACCTTTCTTAAAAGCCCGGGTGAAGGATTTGATATCTGTATAAAGAATACAAATTAGCTAGGGTATTCAGTATTCAGGAGTGTTTGTACAATAAGTATATTAGTACACTATATTTCATTATAAAATGCTCAAGGAAATGCGCACGCTATGATTGGTTAACCCTTTAACTCCCAATCGTACATATTCGTACGAAAATCACTGTTAGTGATTTAAAAATCTGCAGCTTTCACAAATCTACACAAATGATAGTAATGATCCCTTGTTAGGGCAAAGCGATAAGTTTCATAGCATTAACAACCAACTAATTGACTACAACTTTAGATTTCCGCTGCATATGGTTGTTCATTCGGCAGCAAATCCAGAAATGACCGTTTTCTACTTCCCAGGAAAACAACAAAAAACGCACATCTTTGCATCAATTTCTTTTAATGAAATGTAGCTCTAAATCCAAGAGTGTACATTTGCAGCTAACTTCGAACCTATTCCTCTGCATCCACTTAGAAAAATTCCCATCAATATTTCAACAGACCGAGCAATTTCCATTCAATCAGAGCTATTCTTGCAAACTTATAATATTATGCACGACCGAAAGGAATTCTGGGTAATACAACCATACCGGCGGCATGCAAGTCTACCTAACTCTGTTTGATATATTTTTTATAAGTGTCGAGCCACCCAGACCAACTGGCAAAATATTGCACCGATTGCATTTTTTAGAAGTCAAAAGTCGTCCAAATTGCCTTGGTAGGTCTCGAAATCCAACCACAGAAGGGCCAGAGAGACAACTTTACTCATGGACCGCCATGTTTTGCTACAGATACTTTTGGCGTTCCAGTCATGGCCAAATCATCTCTCACCTCCGGTTTCTTTCAGACGTTTGCCTCTGCCCACCATTCCAGCTTAATGATGCCAGCCTGGGGGTTTCTGCAGTCAAAAATGACTCGAAAAAGCACTTATAAACTAAATTCTTATCAGATTCGAGTCCGTGTGATCGCTAATCGAGCGAGCAACGGCTGAATACTGACGTCACAATGAAAATTCGAGCCCACGTTGATTTGAAACAGCGTATATTTTTATGTAAGCTATTTATATGCAATCACGAAATTCTACAGATTGCCTAGCCCCACAAAACTGCTTTGGGAACCCAAAGAAATTTGGGAGTTAAAGGGTTAAACCGAGTTCATTATAACTCGATAAAGCACGCGTGTGACTTGAGATTTATTATAACCGTACCGTTTTTATTTTCTAAAAGAAATAAAAACGTTTTCCTCGTGTATTGTCATGTTGAGTTATATAAGCACTTGGGAATTTTTAAGAACACTCTGCACTTCTCTCGTGTTCTTAAATATTCCCGCGTGCTTATATAGCTCAACAATGCACTCGGCGCGTTTTGTTATTTCTTTACTATATCGTGTACGATATTTTTCGCCATTCTATTTGGAAACGGCTGCAAAAAGAACTAGCTTACGAAAATTTTAACAAGGAAGCCTTTGTTAAATGAAATCAGTGCCCACCTGTAAATCGTTAGTTAACCAAGTGGATTAAGAGATGCACGCTGCTTATTTTTTTCTCGTTCTCAAAATAGTCAACCACCTTCTTTGCACCGTGCCTCTCAACTTTGGAATTACTTTTGATTATTTTGTCTCAGAACTTTTAAATTCCGAAACTTTCGACAGGAAACGGGAAAACACATTTCCTCTTTAAACAAAAGCACAGTTGAAAAAAAACTCCACAGTTACTTGTTTCCAGTTTATATCGTAAATCCTCTATTAAGTCCTCCCCCCCCCCCCCCCATCCCTCTCCAAAACCATCACCTTAACCCCGCCTTAAACCTAAACCTTAAACACCTTAAACACCTTAAACCTTCACCTTAACCCCGCCCCCTCTCTAACCCCCCCCCCCAACTAATAAGCCTCCCCTATCTAACTGAAGTCCACCCTTTTCACAAATAAGCCCGCCCCCTCTCAATGAAGCCCTCCTTTCTAATAACCCCCCACCCCCTCCCCCTTTTAGGAGCAAGAAATTTATTTAAACATATGCGCCCGGGCGGCTTAATGGAACATTTACCGTATTTATTTATTTATTTATTTATTTATTTATTTACTCAACTTTAATTATACAGATCTTAACATACTATACAAATTAAAGATAAAGTAACAATTAAAATAAATATGAAAAAAAAACAAGATCTGAATAATGTGTATGTGACAAACTTTCGTATGCTTATCTATCAGTACACTTGTTTTTCTTGTACGCTTAAATGCACATTTGTTTAATCACCGTAGGAAGACGCTATTTGAGTTTTGAAATACTCATAGCTCGTGTGTTCAATTAGTCAAGGTTCCTTTATCTACCTAGGGGAGAATAGGACTGCGTGCTCTTCGTTTCCAGGCTACTCTGTTCTCTGCCGCTGTAGCTGCTTCTGTCTAGGTTCTTAACCACTATTCACTTTCTATTGAATCTGGTATTTTGTACTTGAGATTAGTGCAATATCATTAATTGGCATAACCCAAGACATCTAACTTGCAGGACCACAGTTTCCATCTGATACCAGTGTTGTTACCATGTGCAGCTCTTCCCATGATCCAATCGATCACGAGCAGAAATAGAAACCCCGACATGTTGTACCCTTGCTTTTCCCCAGATTTCACATCAAACCAATCCGTTTGCCCTGAGCCATCGATTAGTGCACACTGGTTTACGTTTATACATGGCCTTGACCTTGACCTTCCCCATTCCTCAGGCACGGCCGGTCTCGCTATCCCATATCACGTGGAAGAGGTCATGTAGCACATCAACTGTTGTTGTTATGTCAGCCTTGAGAAGCTCTGCTGTTATATTATTCATTCCCGGTGCTTTTCCGGTACTCATATCAGTGATTGCACTCCCGATCTCTGCCTTAGTGATGGGGCCTAACGATATTACCTGTACCATCTCCGGATTATCGGTTACATCAGCCACTTGTTCTGGGCTCGGTCTGTTCAATACCGTCTGCAAAGTGATCCTTCCACCTTTGTCGTACATCCTCTTCAATTGTTAGCAATTAAAAGCTAGTGTGTTATCAGTTCTCGGCTTCGCCTCCACTTCTTTAGATGTAACTCAAAATTCGACGAATACTTGTTTTATCAACTAAATAGTGATTAACGTTTGTCTGTTTTTTTTTTATGTTTTTTTTTTACTTCTAGCTGCTTACTTTGGAAACGGTGTGTATTTTGCCTTACAAGCCTCCTATTCAGCAAGATCTACGTATTCGCCAGCAGATCAGAAAGGGCATCGGTACATGTACCTGGCCAGGGTCCTAGTTGGTGAGTACACAGTGGGGAAACAAGGTATTCTTACGCCTCCAGTGAAGAACGCCAAGAACGTTACCGACACTTACGATACTGTTGTTGATAACGTTTCTAACCCTGGGATCTACGTCGTTTTCTACGACTGGCAGTGTTATCCTGAATATTTAATCACTTTCCAGTGAAAATAAACATAAATTAAATCGAGAATGCAATTTGTCAAATCGTCAGTTACCTTTTGTTCATTTTGTTGGGTTTGATCTTTTGTTTGATTGATTGATATTGTCAGTTTTAAAAAATTCCCATTACATTTTTAGTATTGCATTTTTTTAAGTTTTCCCTTGTTTTTTTTTTTTTTTTTTTAAACAAATTGCTTACACTGATTTAAAACACAGGACGAAATAACGACTTTAAGTGCAAGTAAAGGTTCATTAAAGAAAACTTAAAAAACAATTTCGACTATCTTTAAGTGCACCGTAAATTACTTAAATAAGCCTTTACTTGACAACACTTAAAGCAAGTAACGAACAATTTAAGTTACCTTTAAGGGTCTTGAAAAGTTGAATTAAAGATAACGTAAATGCTCTTAAACACATCTTAAAGATATTACTTACTTTAATACCTTTAAGAGTATTCACGTCTCAACTTAAAGATTTTCGATACCTTTAAGTAAACTTTAATTTTCTCTTAAAGGTTAGTAAATTCATTATTTCGTCCTGTGAAAGGTAATTTCAGCACAGTTCTGAACCAAAATTGTAGCATGGAAGCTGCAACGTATTTGTCTATTTGATCTTCTAGTACTAGACTTTAACTCAGAGGGAAATGGAAGGACTTAAAATTACAAGAAGTAGTACTTGTGGCAGTATTTCATTTTTAGCTTGAGTAGTAAACATCACTGCATAAAAAGAGCCCGAAGAAATGTTTAGGTTAATACCTGCCAAAAATAAATAATTGTGATGAAACTGTAGCGCTGTGTTCTTTACAAGCTCGCCACATGTAGAATTTATACCGTAGCCTGAAAAGCAAAAATTTAAGGTAAATCGATGTTTGATGAATTTGATTAGCCGACACTTGTTATAATCTTTTTAAAGTTCGTTTAGTAGAAGTTTGCGAAGAGAGTGGCGGATACAGACTTGCCCCTAGAAGTTGGTGGGAAGGGGAATCGGAGTTGTGAAAATGGGTCAGACTAAGAAACATTTCGTGCCTTCGCGATCGTGCCTTATTATATCTGCAAAGTAAGCGAGACAGTCCCCTTGGTCCCTCCCCTCGATCCGCCATTGCTCTCTTTTTCACACCAAAGTATGTTACCGCAACTGGATTACATTTTAGTTAACAAGAAGTGGAGAAATGCATGTGCGATGATAGTGTAGGCTAAGACAAGACCTTTAAGGATATCCACAATAGCCCGATAACGCGTTGAAATAACTTTTTTTGTAATGCTGCACACAGTTGCTAACTGCATTATGTAAAAAAAGGAAAAAAAAAAAAAACCCTCAGGAATCTGACCAAAGGATCAAGTTCGGGGTGGGGGCACTCAACCCAATTTAGATTGGGGGGGGGGGGATGCTTCCCAGGCTTTCAGCATAAATTTTGCACTTTCCCTACCCCTACCTTTTTTATGATTGGAGCAACTGATTCCAAGCAATGATCTATGGTCGACGATGACATTTTGTCCGACGGAAGATTGAACAGCGTAGTATGTCGTGTTAAATGTTTTCTGGTAACTCTGTCTACGGACAGTGTCAAGTAAAAAGAAACCCTTCCCGTTTAGATAATTTAGTCGAAAGACCATAACCTGTTATACCTCCGTATAGGCTATATATGGTGGTACCCCCCTCCCCCTCCCCCTCGGGAAGATCAAGATCAAGCTATCATTGTCGGCAAAGTTTCAACTTGCGTCTGGGGAAGTATATTAACCAATAGTATGTGATTTACTTTTAAGTATATTAAACTTTTGCCTTAATGTATTAGCAGTATATTAGGTGGTTTGACAATCTTCAATTTTCGTGATCTTACACAATCGCGTTGCGAGAAAAATTAGGCAGAAATGTTCATAAATGTTGTTTATGATAATTCGATCGCAAAACGGTGGCCGGTTTTTTGAAATTTTAAGCTTCTAGAGAGATTATCCTGCGGCGGCTAAAATGGCAAACTTCAGAAGGCGACAGAAAACAGTCGAACAGTCGCAAGCACCTGTTAGACTGACAACATGTGATGAAACATTCCCGATATTAATTATAACACTCTGTTAACTCGCGTGCGGAAACGAACCAGGTTTAGGCTTAGGGAAGTGGTCAAAACTCTCTTAGATACTTGGGACCCACCAAAATAAATCGATACTACTGTCTCTCCCTATAGCCCCCTCCCCTTCTTTAGATACAAATGGCAACTTGCATAGCTCTCCTTACCTTCTCTTTACAGTGACTCTATTTCAATCCATAATCGGGAGACCCATGGTATTTTCTACAGTATGACCCCACCTCTCTTGAAATGAGACCCATGGTATCTGATACGACCCCACCTCTCTTCAAAGGAGACACATAGTATCTTCTGCGACCCCAACTAAGATTGTTAAACCACCTAAGTCCACTGATCATCAAATGAGGTTTTAGTCGAAGAAAGGAGATTGGTTTCCTTGTATACGTAGATAAGAAGATTTTTTATTCGTATATAATCTTTTTTCAGTTTAATAGAAAGAAGTGTACCGTAGTTCGATTACGTAAAGCATAAAAGCAAGCCCCGCCGACGGCTAAGAAAGGGAGAATTGAACAAGAGTTTCAAAACAATTCTAAGCCAAGGGGCCGTTTTTTTGAAACCCGCAACTCAACTGCAAAAATAAATTGAAGAATAAACGTATTTTCTTTGTTCAAAAGAATATTACTACAAACAGATCAGTTTCGAAGGAATAATTCCCTTGTTTTTTTCTCTTGAGGGTTATTTTTTAATTGTCTTAAGTTAGGTACGACGATACTCGTTATACAAGAGAAAAAAAAAGAAGGCAGTTGATCTGCGGGTTATGAATTATGTAAGAGAATGATAATGTAGTAAAGAATATAGGATCTGTTTAAATGGAGGGTGATGAGGCTCAGTGTAGACGCTCAACGGATCGTTTCGTTGGAATATCTGAAAGAAACAATCAAATCCGCCACTGCGAAATATCTTAGTGCCTTGGATATTCGAAATTAGTTGGATTTAATACTAGAGCTTTCACCTCGAAACTTTTGTGCTTAGAAAGTTTGTTGTCCTTTTGATTACTATTAAAAAATGAGGTCAGCTGAGACTGATTTCCGGAAAGGCAACAGCAGCTTGGGAAATCAGGGTATAATATTGCCTTGTAAAAAGTGTTTTGACATCGAAACAGGCAGCTGAAATATCCGACAGATTACGCCCTATATGTAATGGTTAATACGGAAAAAAGGAAACGACTAAGGCCTATTCCACGGTGATGTACTTTTGTCGTTGAGAGGCTAATCGGGTCACCCTCCGTCCGTGTAAACAGGTCGTAAATATTTTAAAAGCCTTGCACGACTCGGGCTTACTTTATTGTATTTATATGGTTGTGTTCCTTTTAACAAACTCAAAATGGGAGTCTAAAGGTCTGAAAGATCGGGGATGAATGTTCGCGTTGCATGCACCACTGATATAAAACTTCTAATGCTTGATGCTTGCTTGTGTCGAGTTAGCTTATCGGCAAGAGAAAATAATTGGTGTCGGATAATGGCTTGTCACACACTTCTATCCATGCATTGTTGCTTCCAGATCCTCAGATCGAAGCCCAGGGCCCATAACTCTCAAACTTTGAGTTATATCCACAGTGCCGGACTCTCAATCCCTCAGTCTTCATCGATCTTAATACTCTTTTTACCAGATTCCCAAACAACATTTACACAGGAGCACCCAACGGATCAATTTCGAGGAATACCTGTTTGAATGGTCTTAGTCATATTAGAACTTTGTCGTCAATTAGACTTAAAGCTAGAAGAGTTTTCTTTATTGAAATGTCGCCTCAAACTTTCGTAACAACGGAAAATTTAACGCCTTCTATTTTCGGAGAGAAAAAATGTCAGAAGGATTTTCGGAAAGCAGAAAGCAGCCAGTGAATTCGGGAAATAAGAGTGCTTTCCCTAAAATGCTCTGCTGCTGAAATATTCAACTAATAAGGGAAACAGAAAAGATCATTTTGCGTTGGCTTTGACATAGTTTCCTTTAAAGGCGCTAACATTATATGGAAAAACAGTACAATGCCATTCCAAGTGTTTTCCTCAACATTATCTCGTTGCAAGTGCTTGATATATTCTAGTATAACACCCATCCAGGCGTTTTGTCAGTGTCCCGGATACATAACAAATTATCACAGGTGTTTATGCTGAGGTGCAGCAAACAAAAGTCCGGAATTAAACTTTTTCAGATTAAATATAGGTATCATGAAAACCCAGCTAAATTGACAAAACGAATTATAAATATACTAGAAATATGCTAGAAACTGGACTGGCTAAAAGGAACGCAACCTCGGTAGATGTTAAACATGTTAACTGAGTATAAACTACACAGTATCATTTTTAAGGTTAAGCTTTGCTGTTGAATTAATACGTGTATTAAGCTTGCTATTTTGTAATTAAACGTAATTTGCATGTATTCCTTGTTTGTGGTTGTTTATATTGAGTTTCCTTGATCCAATATCAGTGCGAAATAACTATTGAATTTAATCGGATTGACGGGTTCAAATGATCATGAGTAAGAGTGGGGCGGGGTTTACCCGAAGCTAGTAGAGTTCGCGTTGGATACCTCCACTATGACTATGACCGCGATTCCCCGCCGTGTTTTTTTTTTTTTGTTTGTTTATGTATATCTCATTCATTTAAGTTTTGGTGGGGAACCAATTCTTCGAGATATGTTATTTACCCTATCCATTTTCAGACCTAAATATTACAAATTTCCCCACTGTTTTCAAACCAAAATGGCAAAAATCGATACCTATTTTCGGAAAAAGAAAGCAAAACAACAAAATATGCCAGTCCTATTTTCAGATTAATAATGTCAAATTATAACCCATTTTCAGATTAACACGGCTCTAAAACCATGCTCATTTAGGCCGTATGGCTTATATAGGCAGCTACTATAAGCAACTACTATAACAACGCCAGCTTATTCAGGCTTATTGCCCTTTGCTTTAAACAATGTCGTTTTTCTCAACATCTAGTCAGACACTTCATAATGAAACTTTCACATTTTGTAGTACTCGCGTATCAGTAGCTGCAAACGAACGACGTTTTAAGAAAATTCATCTGACAGTTTTCAATTTTCAATTCTGACAATTTTGAACTTTTCACTTTGGAAGTCGACTTTTGCTTTCGAATTTTGAATTTAGCAAATCGACTTTCGAATTTTGCTGGCCACTCTCGGCCACCGTACATGATAGGCAAAACAGTAATAAACCAAATTTTTCACAAAGCAAAATATTTTCAAAATGCTCTTACGTGTTATTTTAAAACAGCCAGCCATTAACAAAATGATTTCCTTTAACTAGCGAACAGATGAATGGATGAATTGTGTTAATGCACTATTATAAGTCCTTGACCAGACCAGTCGTCTCTATACATCTTTCTGGCGGCGCGAAGCAGCATTTTGTGTTTAACATTTTGTGTTTAGTGACAGCTCAGAAGTAAAGGAGCTATCACCAAAAACAAAATATTATGCACAAAAAGCTCCCGCTTCGCGCCGCCAGAAAAAGATGTCTCCGTCTACGGGAACTCACGGCGTCTTCTTACCCGGGAAAGCGGGGAGTTGGGGGGGGGGGGGGGGGGCGGGGAAGAGGGGGTTGGGTGAGGGTGCTGCCCGCTAAAAGGTCTGGAGGTGGCGACGTGAAAGAAATCGACATCGACGGTAAACAAGCAGTTGTCACCTTCAAAGAAGCTCAAGGTACGTATTGTTCATGAGTTACTGTAAGGAAAATGGAATTCAGAACTAAATCAGTCATTAATTAATGATATATAAGTTCGTACTGCTATCTGTCTCTCATTATTCGAACACTTGGTTTCACGCGATGTGTTTAAAATGGGAAAACATTTGGATTTTAATATTTTAAACGAAAACATCGGCGGTATGTTCTTCAGTCGATGCAGTTAATACGAAATGAAATAGTCAGCTTGCAAGGAGTAGTTGTTAGGCTGGAAATTGAATCATTGCATAAATAGTTTTGTTTATTGGGGAGAAATGCGCCCAGGTTCAGACTAGCTTGTTTCGGAAAATGCGTTTGCAGGCCCAAGTGTGTGGGAAGGGAAATTTGAAATCGAAATCGAAACTCTCTTACAAGCGGGCCGGAATTGGATCAGAGAACTACCCATTCTTCTGCAGCTTTGGAAGGCTATCAACCGATTCCCCAATTCGGAAACAACTTGACACTGATAAATGGCCCTTTTTGTGAAGAAACAATGTATTTATCTTTAATATGCCAAACGCCATCAAACTTTGTGACTTTTTCTAAAGTTTATCTGGCAACAATTTCACATGACAATTTATTGATCACGTGACTTGATTTTTTCCATGGTAACAAGATTTTGACAGCCATGTTTATTTTTAAATTTGCGTGACCTTTGAAGGAAGAAATACGATGTTTATTGGTATAACTTTTATATTTTTAAGTTATTTGGTGTTTATTTAGTGGTTTTGATTAATTTTGAGTGAATTTGGACGGTTTTTAAGAGGTTTTAAAAATGTCAGAAATCCAAGATGGTGGATCCAAGATGGTGGCCGTATAACTAATTACCTAATAACTACGTCATATGACGTCATCGTTCCATTGTGTGGACCGCAAAGGAGACAGTTTGGGATGTTCTATGTACTCTCTTGGTTTCATTGCCATAGCCTTAATGTTCTTGAACTATGCACTATGCCCAGGCAGTAGGAACTCAAAAAAAGCCCAGGCTGATAGGATAGGATAGGATAACTTTATTTAGACACGGTAAACTCATCAGTCACAACTATAAAAACCTAATTATATACAGAATATGTAATAGCTAGAACTACATTACTCTAAAATTACCCTAAATGATCAATAACTATACAACAATAATATTAAATGCGAAAATTTAAAAACCTGCTTTACATGAGTGCCGCCGTGTGTAAAAATTCTAAATTTTCATGATGAGAAGAAACGCTCGCAGCCAGCCCGGAATGCTCTAAGGGAGTCAGCCTGCCGCAACTCGATTGGTAGGCTATTCCAAAGAACTGCTCCAGAGTAACCCACTGAAGCTATTTTTCATATAATTTGTGCGTAACTGTGGGATAGCTAGTTTGCCCTCTGTGTCTCTTAAGGAGTAATTGGAGACGCTACTACGGTCAACAAATTTGGAACTAAGGTATTCGTGAGGAAGACCATTAAGCGACTTATAAACCATCACAGCCCTATGGATTTTTCGTTGAGAATCTAGTTTTATCCATCCAAGTTTTTCGATAAGGTTATCAGCGTTTGCATCAAAGTTCGAGTAAGTGAGTATACGCGTTTTAGATGCGTTAAGGGTAAGCTTGTTAGTAATTAGCCATTTTTCAACTCTAGCAAGATCCTCATTTAAAACAGTGTTAATGTTTTGGATAGTGTTACTAGCAAAGGTTATCTGTGTGTCAACAGCATACATTCGAGGTTCAGAATTTAATAGACAGTTAGGTAAGTCGTTAATATATATTATAAAAAGGAGTGGACCTAGAATTGTACCTTGAGGTATACCGCAAGTAAGTAAATGGTCCCCAGATAGAGAAACATTTATAAAACATCGTTTGCGGCAAACCAAGTACCAGTCGTGTGAAGTGCCACAGACACCGTATTTCATAAGTTTAGACAAAGAAATATCGTGATCGACGGTGTCAAAGGTTTTCTTTAAATCCAAGAAAACGACTGCGTTTACATTACCTGGTCAATATTGTAAGCCCAACTATCAGTAGCTTCAAGTAATGCAGTGACAGTAGAATGAAAAGATCGAAATCCCGATTGGTGGCTAGAAATGAGTTTGTGTTCAGTAAGGTGATTGTAGAGTTGATCATAAATGATTCTCTCGAAGACCTTAGCTACAACTGGAATTACTGAAATTGGGCGGTAATTATTTAGATCTGAACGATTACCCTGTTTGAACAAGGGGACGACTTTCGAAAGTTTCCATTCATCGGGGAAAATTCCAGAAACAATAGATTGGTTAAAGATAGTACAGAGTGATTCAGCTATTTAATCAGCACATTCGCGCAAGAGTGTCGCAGATATTTTGTCCAAACCAGTAGTTAACCTGAATAAGGTTAACTTTGACAGATGAGGCTCGAGTTATCGAGGTATATTTATAAAGAAAATGAGCTAAAGGGAAAATAAATCACTTTGAGTTAGGCGGGAGGTTCGAGTTATCGAGGGATCGAGTTACAGTTACCGGGATTCAATTGTACAACTTTCCATTTGGTATGTGCCAGTTTATTTGATTTGTGAGCGGAATAGGTCAAAGTGCGAGTCCAAAGGCTCAGTACCTCAGTGGTACAGTAGTTTCAATGACCATCGAATAAAATGCAACGATTCGTTGCATTTGCTTTGTGCCGCCGAGTATAATGACTCGTTTCAATTGGTTTGTTTTTGTCAGCAATAAATTAGAGTACGATCGCTATAGCGTTGCAAATCAGCTCCATTAATAGTAAATGCGTTTCTGTTCAGTCATGCTTTGATAAATCTTACCTATACGCAATTAAACACGTCAAAGCAAAATTTAGCAAAGTAGTTTTGCTGTTAGGGCAAAGCCGCATCCTTTTAAAAGCGCTGGGAATGCTGGATACTATTGTCAGTGACGTTTCAAAATGGCGTAGAAATGGTACGAAACAATAATCGACGACATTGACAAGTCACGCCACTCCACATTTTTGGCGCGAAACGCAAATGAAAACCCTTCAAGCGAGACAAGTCGACCTCTAGCGACTTCGTCCCTCGCTCGGCCGCTTCGCGAAACTCGTGAGGTCGATTTGTGGCAAGTCTACTAGTGGCCCCTCTGTTTCTCCTTTCAGGTTACTTGATAACCATTTGTTGGTGGTGACTTTATCTACATGAGGCTTCTCTAGGATCTTTGGATACTGGCCATGCAATGCTTTGTTTTCCCGCGTTTCTTCCTTCATTGCTTTCATCTTGGACTTGATCATGTGTTTAAGAGCTTTAGCATTTTCTGAGGCTGATTTATCTTCTCTGTTCTCAAACTCTGGAACTGGCACTTTCCTCTTGAATTTATTAGCACCCTTGGTTATTGAATCTTTACCTTTAGATCTTTCATTTTCAAGTACCGGCTTTGGATTTTGCTCTTCTTTATGCTTCAGATAGTGATGGATCCCTATTGTTGCTGTTTTGAATGCGGCTTCTCGATCTGCTTTTCTTGGGATGTACAACCTTCCCACATCTGCTTTAGGGTGTAACATCTTATACATGTTCAACAGTTTGCGTGTTTTTGTGTCAGTCTTCTTCAGTTCTGAGATTTTCCAGTCAATGATATTATTATTACTATTATTATTATTATTATTATTATTTAAGAATAAATATCAGCGATATAAAAACATGACGTTTCGGCGACGACATGTCACCATTATCAAATGTAAAATTATTTGTGAAGTCGAAAGTGTGAAAATAAATAAATAAATGTATATAAATAAATAAATGTATATCTAAATCTTTCGTTATTATTATTATTATTATTATTATTATTATTATTATTATTATTATCATATTATTATCATGTGTTCTCTATATAATTATGTGTTCTCCATAGGGGGTCGGGTCCAAACCATGGACCTAGGGCACCCATGAGGCGCTGTGTGGAGGCCACACTACTTAGCATTGCAGGGAAAGGGTCTTGCGCAGGATGTTGGCTGTCCCAAGTAGTGCGGTTTTCTGAATTTCGCAGAGGTTCATGTTGCCAGGGATGCTAGTGACTATTTTTTCGATGCCTTTCTTGATCATCCCCAGTGCGCCTACTACCACAGGAATGGTTTGAGTATTCGTCTGCCACATTCTTGCTATCTCAAGTTCTAGGTCTTTATATTTGGATGTTTTCTCAGAGACTTTGGTGGAGATGTTATTGTCAGAGGGAATGGCTAAATCGATAAGTGCGCATATCTTGTCCTTGTTGTTCTTGATGATAACGTCAGGGCGATTTGCAGGAATTTCTCTGTCTGTATGAATGGGCATATCATACAGGATGGTGATGTTGTCCTTTTCTTCTACCTGTTTTGGATTATGTTCATACCATTTGTCTGCTGTTTGTATTTCATACTCTTGACAGATGTTCCAATTACATAGGTTGCCACTTTGTTGTGCCGGTGTATGTATCCTGTTTTTGCTAGTTCTGGGCACCCTGAGACAATATGGTCGATGGTTTCTGGGAATTTGTTGCAAATACGACACTGTGGGTCTGCCTCATCCTTGATAATGTAGTGGTGGTGTGCTTTGGTGGGGAGCGCTTGGTCTTGTGCAGCTACAATGAATCCCTCTGTTTCAGCTTTGAGACCAGAGGATTTGAGCCATTCAGGTTTGTTGCTTTCATATCAACATCAGCTTCTGTAAGTCGTGATGGATACCTTCCATGCAATGCTTTTCCTTCCCAGTTTGTTTGCAGGTGTTGAAGAGCCTGGTGTTTTGCGGCTGTCTTCACTCTCTGCGTACAGTGTTGCTGCCTCCTCGTCTTCAGGTGGCATCTCTTTGAGGTCAAATTCCTTTTTGAATTTTGCAGCTTCTTTTGGGATGGAATAAAGTTTCTTCTTACTTTCGTGTTGTTGGACGAAACGAAGAAGTTGATCATTGGTTGATGCCAGGTAAGCTGCCAGGCCAATGGTGGTGGTTTTGTAAGTCAACTCCACTTGGGTAAGGCCTCGTCCACATTTTTCCCTAGGTAGGTACAACCTGTCCACATCCGCTTTGGGGTGGTGCATTTTACCCATGGTCAGCAGCTTTCTGGTTTTGGTGCCTAATTTCTTGATCTCAGATATTATTATTATTATTATTATTATTATTATTATTATTATTATTATTATCAAATATATACAACTTGCTTGATTGGATAAAAAGGTCGATTCTATAGAGCAAAGTAGACGCAGCAGTTTGGAAATACGGTCAACCCTCTCATAAGCGACTGCAATTGGTGCACGACAAAGTGGTCGCTTACAAGAGATGGTCGCTTACGGGAAAAATTAACAAAATGACCTCAAACTGAATTTATTAACGTATAATTACATAAATATTTTACCTTGTAAATTAGGCAAATAGAATACGCTTTCTCTACCTGAAACTAATTTGTTCTGTTTACAAGCAACAAGATTAGGGAAAAGTACAGTTTAAAATGTGTCACTTGTTAATCAAAATCACCTGAAATTCAATTTTAATTTTGCATTCAATTTTAATTTTGCATTCACTCTGTCGCGTTCGATTGCTTCTCCACGAAGTCTAGAATGCTCGATTGCTTCTGTGTTTTAAGCCTCAAGTCAACAAAAATATCAAACAGTGACTCCAGAGGACATTTCTTCGCAACTCCGATAATCGACGAAATCAGCAATTTGCCGTACGAGGTTTGAAACAGATCACTGTAACAATCCAATCCACTTGTTTATCTAGAGATCTTGTTACAGCCATCTTTTTATTCGAGCCAAGCACGACTTATAAATTCGTAGAAAAGTGCGCTTTCAAGTGGTTTGTAGCCTGCGGCTAAGCCTTAGTCACGTCATAGCATGGATGAATAGGCCATTTCCGAGTTGCCTTTAGCCTCTCTATCAAAGCGAGGCTAGGTGCGAAACCTTTCATATGAAAATGAGGTTTCATTCACATGCAAATAACTTATTTGCATGTGAATGAAAACTTATTTTCATATGAAAGGATTCACGCCTAGCCTCGCTTTGATAGAGAGGCTAAAGGCAACTCGGAAATGGCCTATTGGATTTATTCACAACATAAGACAAGAAAAGGGAAAAGGAAATGACGAAACGAAACATATCAAGTAACTCGTTTTTTTTTTCGAGCAACAGATAAATAGAAGTAATAAAGTTAAAGTTGACCTACCATGCACAAGTGATTGCGAAAGACTGATTAAAGGTTTCAAATGCCGTAGTAACGTGCGTGACGGATCACATTGTGTGACCGAAAAAAAAACGACTGCACATGCATTTTTTTACGATCATACGTGATCATGCCGGGTGGTCGCTTACCGGAAACAGAAAATAAAAAGAATATGTCAAATTTCTGGCCCAAAAAGTGGTCGCGGTCTCCTAAGAAATTTGATTAGTGGTCGCTTACGAGAGAATTTTTTGAAACAGTATTTGACAGACAAAGTGGTCGCTTAGGGGCGGTGTTCGCTTACGAGAAGTGGTCGTTATGACAGAGTTGACTCTATAGTGCAGGATGGCATTACGATGGAAGTGGATCACAGTTCATCAAAATTGCCATTCTTGTGGAATTTGTACCTTTTCAGTCATTCTTTTGTCTTCTCAGTGTAATCTCTGCTTTCATCGCTTTTGGTCATTTTTTATCCCTATTTCAAAATGTTAAGCAATCGTAAAGCAAGTTCCTGGCCATAATAATAAAAATACGATATACATTGTATCAGCCAAGACAGTCTCTAGGGTGCCCACCCAAGCAAAGTTTCAAGTCAACACCGCACAATTACAAAAAATAATGTCAACATTTATTTAGTTTTAGGCGATGTATTTTTCGTGGTGTCTTCAAACATTTGCCGTGCTCTTCAAACTTTTTTCACGATGTGTACAAACTTTTTCCACGATGTCTACAAACTTTGCAGTGCAAACGAAATTGTTTGGTCGTTGACATAAAACTAAAATCTATCACCTAAAACTAACGGGGACTGAACAAAAATAAATGTTGACATTATTTTTATAATTGTGCGCTGTTGGCTTGAAACTTTTGCCGTGATGCTTGTGGGCCACCGTAGTTATTGGGTGGTCACGCAACGCTGCAGGCGACTAGGACTGAAGGTGACCCCGATATTTTCGGTGCAAGACAAGGAAAGTGCATATGACGTCACATGATCTATAACTGTTACGAAACACAAGCACTCCGCAGAATAGAATTGCTGCCTCGCTGTTCCTCTCCAGCAATTACTGTTGGTTTTCAATTAGTACAAACAATTGACTATTGGTGATAATGATACTAATAGGGTGTCATATTAATTTTTGTTAGAGAACGCAATGTGATTTTAACACCACCATCATGATGGTTGCAAGAAACTATTCAGTTACAAAGAATTTGAGAGACGTGTGCAGACATGCACCCAATCGCAGTTCTGGGAAAGTAGCCGCATTTAGTTTGGACGATTTTTTGAAAGATATATCAATTTAGAATGTGTAATGTTCCTAATTTCTGTCTCGCAACGCGCAAAGAAAAGTTGCACTAAAGAAATGCGCACACTAGTAATATCAACAGTCGTACATCAACTTAACTGCCAGCAAAGAAAGATGGATATCAGAAAGAGTAACCTCCTCTTATTGTTTTGGCAGCCGCTTCAAGGATTGTCTTCGGAAAGCGCAAACATTCCCTAAAAAACTACCCACTGATTGTTTCACTTCTACCGGAAGCGGCTGATTCCTCAAACACTGAAGATGAAGAGGAGGATGATTCGTTGGAGATGGACGATCAGTTGGACGAAAATGAACATGGTGCAGCAAACAATGTAGGTATTTTTGCTTGGATTCTTGAGGAGTAGTAATGTACTACACCCTGAGGCAATTGCCTCAGAGAATGTAGTACATCACTACTTTCTATCTGCTGGATTAAAAAATATAGAAAAATCAAATGAAACTATATGTTAATAAAAACAAATGGTGCGTTTATTCCATTGCGTGATTTCCTTTGCGTTTAAAACAGGGGAACCCCCTGTAAAATGAGTCATCACTAATAGCTATTGTCTTCAGGTCATGAGACAGTCGTATGATTTCCCTCAACCAATCAAAAGCTTCACATTTTCACTACACAATCGTGAAACGTTTCAGTGAAAAGTTATTAATTTGTGAAACTATTCAGTGGAAGTCATTTATGAAGTTTAGAGAAGATGCCTTACTCTCTGAAGCAATTGAACCAACGCTATCTCACAACTGCGGTATTTTTTAAATATATAATCTCATATAATAGTATAGAATGAATTGTAATTTGGAAATTCATGACGAATTTAAGAATACAGGAGACTTAACCTGTCCCTTTTGTGACCAACGATTAGCAGATGTTGTTAGAAATACGGAAGTTGTTGAATCATGTTGTGATAAAAAATATATGTTTAATGACAATGGAATGAATGTTTGTAAAAATTGTGGTGTTGTTAATGGATATGATTTACAAGCTCCATATATTGATTTCCATGATAACAAATATAAAATGACGAGAAAGAGTGTGTATATAAGAAAATATCATATTTTAAACGTTGTTAATGATATAGCACAACAGAATCATGTACAAATCAGTAATGATAATAGAGAGAAAATCCTGAGAATATTCGCTTTAATTAATGAAGTATTATCACAGGTTAACAAAAACCGTAAACGGATGATTGTGTCGGAGACGTTCTACGCTCTTTGCGTCTTATGCTTTAGAAATTTCACGTTGTATCTTTGTCCGCTTTTTTAGGTTTATAGCAGAGTTGCTTTTCAACTATTTTAGAGCTATGACCTCATCGCCTGACAGATTGTTTCTTATCTGGGATTTATTGTTTCTGTGGTTTTAAGCACAGATAAAACGTACACATGTTAAATACAAAGAGACATTTTTCGCGATCGACGAAGCTAAGAAATTTCACGCTGTATCTTTGTTCGCTTTTTTAGTTTTATAACTGACATTGTGCGCTACGAACGCGCTCGACGAAGCTAAGAAATTTCACCCTGTATCTTTGTCTGCTTTTTATCTCGTTAATGCGCATGCGCATTAAGCGAGATTTCGGAGTCGAGTACGAAAAGGGACAAAAGTTGTTAACAAAATTTTGTGGACTTTTGTCTGGGGGGGTTTCTTGTCCCTTCTTTATAGAAGCTATATTAGGGCATTGAGGATATGGTTGGTTAAACCGGTTAGGATTTCAAGAAAGGCGTCACATACTGCCACTAAAATTTTTGGGGAGCACCCCCGGACCTATTGTTAATTTCCCAAGGGTATTGGGATGTCAGAACTTGTCATGAACTTGTCATATCTCACATTACATTACCGCAAAGGTATTAAGTCCTTCTTTAAGTTTCGATATCTCACGTTACCTATCAGTTTCAATCATTTGTCGTAAAGCCATTGAAGCTGCTTTAGAAGGGATGCGTTTTCTTGGGAAACGCAGTTTGAGAATTTCACGGTGTATTTTTACGAATGGAGACGTTTTAAGAAAGTTAAATGGGACAGAAATGTTTGTGTTTTAATATGAGCGATATGGCAGAGCAAAATAGCATGAACTTTGCGTTTTTTGAGGAGCACCCCCGGACCTATTGTTAATTTCCCTAGGGTATTGGGATGTCATGAACTTGTCATAATTATCTCACGCTACGTCACCACAAAGGTATTACAGTTCTTATTTAGTTTCGATATCTCACGTTACCTACGGTATCAATAACCTTTCAAATTTCAAATCATTGCCATTAATAGATTTAGGTACATGGTAGAATGTATTGACGGTGATAAAAATTGCGCTTTGATTATGCAATAGTATGCAAGGGACCTCGTGATTTTGCAGACTTCGTCAAACTATTTCTTGTTTGCTGCAATTCTCTCTACAGTTCTATTCGTATACAAGTAAAATTTTGTTGTTGACAAAGCAAGCATTTTAACAACCATTTTATAAGCGATCTGAGCGTTTCAATTCAAGACAGACATTGGAACTTATTATTACGGACTTAATTGAGAAGATATTATTTGAGTGCCAATACGAAGAAAATATCAAGAAGTGGTTAGGATTTTATCCGATACACCGCCACTAAAATTTTTGGGGAGTACTCCCGGACCTATGTTAATTTCCCTAGGGAATTGGCATGTCATAATTTTTTTTTTAAGTTTTGATATATAGCGTTACATATCAATCTTTCAAATTTGTTTTTACGTGGATGTGTCCGAGACGGCATTGATCTTCAAAGGTTCAAGAAATTTGTGTTTCTCTTGTCAATCATATGTCGTAAAGCCATTAGTGCTCATTTAGAAGGGTAAAAAAGGTCAAATGTCCTTGGGAAACGCAGTTTGACTGAAAATTTCACGGTGTATTTTTAAAATGAATGGAGACGTTCTGAGGAAGTTAAATGGCAAGGGAGCAAAAACAATAATTACTAAGTTCAATTTATGAAATGAATGGCTTTGAGTTCTCATAGTATGTTATAATTTGATGAACTACCGATCACGCGAACGAAATCATTGCCATTATTAGATTTAGGTACATGGTGGAATGTATTGACGGTGATAAAAATTGCGCTTTGATTATGCAATAGTATGCAAGGGATCTCGTGATTTTGCTGAACAAACTAATTGTGCAAATGTAGAAGTTATTGTTTGCTGCAATTCTTTCTACAGTTCTATTCGTGTACAAGTAAAAGTTTGTTGTTCTGAATTGAATGACAAAGCAAGCATTTTAACAACCATTTTATAAACGATTTCAGCGTTTCGATTCAAGACATACATTGGCATTATTACGGACTTAACTGAGAAGATATTAGTGCCATTTATACGGGAGAAAATAAGACGCGTCTTATCTAAGACGCGACTTAAATAAGATGCGAAGTGTACCATTTATACGTTTGCGTCCAACATAAGACGCGAAGATCACGTATAAATGGTTCGCGTCTTATTTTGATACGGCGCACTTGTTGTTCACGTCTTATTTAGGACACGAAAGCATTTATACGAGGAAGTTCACGTCTTATTTAAGACGTGGACAAAATAGGGCCATTTATACGACAGAAAATAAGACGCGTCTTATCTAAGACGCGACTTAAACAAGACGCGAACCGATCGTATAAACAGTACAAAATAAGCATTCGTGTCTTATTTTAGACGCGACTTAAATAAGACGCGTCTTATCTTAGAACAGGGTTTTCAGCTGTTCTTATTTTGTCCGCGTCTTAAATAAGACGTGACCTTCCTCGTATAAATGCTTTTGCGTCCTAAATAAGACGTGAACAACAAGTGCGCCGTATCAAAAATAAGACGTGAACCATTTATACGTGATCTTCGCGTCTTATGTTGGACGCAAACGTATAAATGGTAC
This sequence comes from Cladopsammia gracilis, assembly GCA_022457155.1. Taxonomy (NCBI): domain Eukaryota; kingdom Metazoa; phylum Cnidaria; class Anthozoa; order Scleractinia; family Dendrophylliidae; genus Cladopsammia; species Cladopsammia gracilis. The sequence continues at coordinate 553,102 of JAJGOT010000198.1, forward strand.
ACTTCGCATCTTATTTAAGTCGCGTCTTATTTTCTCCCGTATAAATGGCCCTAATAAGAACTTAAAAAATAAGTCGCGTCTAAAATAAGACACGAATGCTTATTTTGTACTGTTTATACGATCGGTTCGCGTCTTATTTAAGTCGCGTCTTAGATAAGACGCGTCTTATTTTCTGTCGTATAAATGGCCCTATTATTTGAGTGCCAATACTACTCAAGTAAAAAACATTTGATAAACGTTTTTTCACCTTTTTTCCGGATCCACGGTTGTGGCGTGCAGGAAAGACAGAAACATTTCCGGTGAAGATCACAAGAAAAGACAGAAAAGTCAGAAAAATATAGCACTGCGACAGCTTGAGACTCAGTTGAAGTAAAAAGTAGTGAAAATTGCTTTTCAGTGTTTATCTGGCTTTGACAGCTTTCGTAATAAAGTTTCCTTTTTATCATTGTGGAATGTCCGGTTTCCGGAAGATTAGAAAGAACGGGAGAGAGCGAATCTTAAAAATAAAATTAAAGTTGGAAAAATAAATATTTGCTCAATTCTTTCTTTGAGGAATAGAGGAATTCTAAGGATATGCACTTTTTGTCCTGACTTCCTGACTGAATTTAAGTCTTAAAATAGCAATGAATATGCGTGAACGGACTCTGATCGATCAATGACAGACATTGTAGCGACCATAGGTCATGGATCAGTTCTTTTCTTTTTTAAAATCTCCGTAAAATTCTTAGATGTTTATATCTTATATATAAAGATCTACAAACGCGGATAAGCGTAAACATTTATCCGATGCGTTGTGGCACACATCAAAGATTTAAATTGGATGATCCCACAGGCAGACCAATCGTGATATCCAGTACACAGTAATGAAATATACTAGGTAATAATACGATTTGTCACGGAATTGATAAGCGATAGAAAAATCGAAAATATTACACACTAAAGTCTTCTCACCTTTACTTTATTGTCTCTTGATGTATCCTGACCGGTTTAAATGCATTTTTACAACTTTTGTCACTCGCCCCACTATCCACTATAAAAGAAGGGAAGGCTGGAGACCTCTGAGCGAACCCTCGCCACGCGAAAGCCAATAATTTCTAAACAATTCAACTCAAGCTCCCCGAATTGCCACCAGTGAGGCCGCAGGTTAAATGTCTACCCGTGCGATTCGTGCTAGCTTCCAAATTCCCTTTCACGGGCTCTAAAAGGGCTCCGTTTTGGAGCGATTCTGGCCATCTTCGCTTCGCCATTGTCCGCGATCCAAACGGCTGTACCACGAAATTCGAATACTAAAGCTTAGCGACCGCGTCACAGAGACAAAATGACATTCACCCGAGGGGAGGGTCGTTACTTTTGCCCTCGCGCAAATTGACACCGTCGGGGGAGCCGGTGCGTGTAATTCGAACGGAAACCACACGCGTGACCTGTCACTTATTTGTCTTTATTTGATAAAGTGCAATTTTTCATCAAGATCAAAAGTAAAGTCTCTTTTTAAAATAAAAATGCTCGAAGGAAAATTATTAAGCTTGTTAAAACCAATTTGCGCCAAAAAATCAAAAATCAAAGGTCACGGATATACCGGGAGTCTAGGGTGTACTCTAACTGCACCTCCGATCCAAGAGAGAGGAAGATAGGGGCCTTGGGAACGAGGTTGGTAGTCGTTTCAATAACAAATTGATCATTAAAACAGACCGTTGGCCGTCGGGTGTTGATATGAACGATATGGTCAATAATGTTTAATTTTTATTGGTAAATTGCACAACCTTCTAAAGTCGCTGTCGTAATTTGTCGTATTTTTGAAGCGGAATCGAGCCGCTTCTCGCTGTTCAGAACGTCTCATGTCGGCAATTTTCGGGGCCAGGTCGCTTGTCGTTTTTACCAAGGCTTCTTTAAGCCGAGATGTTTTGAAAACAGCTTCAGCTATAAAAGGAAACGAAATCCTAATCACCAGCTCTATTCCTACAAGAGTCACCATTCTGCCCGAAGGTACACAATTTTTTAGTTGACGGAAAAAGCGACAAGTAAAATATTTTCATTTGCCTTTTTTACAATAGTCTACCTTAGTGAAGTATTTAGATAAAACATTCCTTTTTTACTGAAGTCTTTTTACTGAACTTATTCACATGCACAAAGTTCTTGTTTTGTCTCATACATCCACATATACACTGCACATATAAATTGGCTGTTTAAAAACATTGCTAGTAAATCAATTTTAATCCCAAATGAAAATCGTTGCAATATGTTTTAGTTTTGTTTAAATGTCAATAAATAAAGATAGTAAATATTTTTTAACCTTCGAACATCTTTCCCAAATTTCGATTGATAAGAAAATCGCCATTGTAATGCCATACAAGTCATTGCTACTAAAATACTGTGACTGATACAAAACATAGAAAATTAACTAAGTAAAAGGGCTCTCTAAAGATAGATTGAATCTAAGTAGTTTTGCCACCCCCATCCCTCCTCATAATTTTCCCCCGTAGCAACCAAATTGGCCTCGGCTCATTCGCTTAATATTATCAAGTTGAAGTTTCCCCTCAGCTGTAAAATGAAGCCCTATTTTGAACAAATACGCTAAATTAACATGAAAATTATTTATATTCATACTCGTGATTATTTTGTTGCTCATGACTTTTATTGATTTGGTGGCTCCTAAAAGAGCCCTTAAGTCCTCTATGACTGCAATGTCTAACTCTACGATTAGACCTACAGGTATTTTCAATCTTTCAACTTCAATAAACCATTTAGCAGCTTTACACATATTACCTATCACGTCTTTACTACATTTACCTATCAAAGGCACCCAACTTTTCCAATTCTTGTTGTTGTTGTTGTTGTTGTTTATTAACCTTACATTCTCTCGCATTAACGAGATGGCTTTAAGAGCCCTTTGATTGAGGTTTATAACAGTGACGGTTGTTTTGCAACTGTTTTAGAGCTATGAGGTCATCGCCTAATAGATTGTTTAATTTGTTATCTAGGATTTATTGTTTCTGTGGTTTTAACCACAGATAACATCAACACATGTTAAATAAAAAAACACGCGACTTTTTGCACGGGAAAGTTTGCTATGAGTGGTTTTAATGAGGTCCACGCAGCTATAAAGCGTAGCGAATACAAGCTATACTAAAAACTACTGATCCTGTAGTTCATATAACGTACACACGAACGTTGGAGGAAATGTTGTTTTCAAGTTATATTTTCCCATCTACTTAAGCTTTATGCTTTTTATTTCCTGTGTGGATGTACCGGAGAACTCATCGCCTGACAGATTGTTTCTTATCTGGGATTTACTGTTTCTCTGGTTTTAAGCAATGCTATAGTTCATATAACGTACACACGAACGTTAGAGGAAATGTTGTTATAAGTTATATTTTCCCTACTACTTCCCTTACATGTATTTAGCTAAAATTAAAGCTTTTTGTTTCCTGTGTGGATGTGTCGGAAACGTTCTACGCTCGTTGCGTCTTATACTTTAGAAATTTCACGATGTATCTTTGTCCGCTTTTTGAGGTTTATAGCTGACATTTTCCGCCCTCGACGAAGCTAAGAAATTTCACCCTGTATCTTTGTGCGCTTTTAAAGGTTTATAGCAGAGTTCTTTTTCAACTGTTTTAGAGGTATGGCCTGACAGATTGTTTCGATCTTACCTACGATTTATTGTTTCTGTGGTTTTAAGTACAGATATAATGTACACATGTTAACTAAAAAGAGACATTTTTCGCGCTCGACGAAGCTAAGAAATTTCACGCTGTATCTTTGAATTGTCCGCTTTTTGAGGTTTATAGCTGACATTGTGCGCGCTCGACGAAGCTAAGAAATATCACCCTTTATCCGCTTTTTGACTGAGTCAAACATCCAATATGACCAAAAAGAGATTGCGGGATTTCCGCCTCTGATAAAATAGAAGTCCGTTTGCGGGTGAACATTTTAAGTTCTTTTAGCTACAGGTTGCAACTGAATTGATTGAAAATTCTAAAAATTGGCAGGAATGTTTTGCGATACCTTGTGTGCTCAAGACGACTAACCCCGAGGAGCGAATTTTTAGGTCGCTTACAGAGTGACAACCGGAAATATCGTGAAAAGAAAAATTGGCAAGAATGTTCTGCGATACCTTGTCTTCCCGGGACGACTAACACCGAGAAGCGATTTTTCATGTCGCTTAGCGAATGCCAAAGGGAAATCTCGTGAAATGAGTTAGTTTTCCAACTCGCTTAAAGTGAACTCGCCTAAAGTTAAGCGAGTCAGCTTTTCGCGCTCGACGAAGCTAAGAAATCTCACCCTGTATCTTTGTTCGCTTTTTGAGTTTTATAGCTGACATTGTGTGCTACGAACGCGCTCGAAAGTTTGTTATGAGTGGTTTTAATGAGGTCCACGCAGCTATAAAGCGTAGCGAATACGCAACCTGTAGGTAAGAGATTTACCTGTAGGTAAGAGATTTAGAGATTTTATGCATCAGTATACGCAATAACAAGGACATCCATGGCATTTTAGTAGACAAAGAGGAAATTAAATTAGGCCTTTTTGCTGATGATCTGACTGGCTTTTTGAAAAATGATTTCTCTCTAATAAATTTTCTTAAGCTTATAGAAGATTATGGAAGTTGCTCGGGCCTCAAAATTAACCATGAGAAATCAGAAATATTGTTATTAGGGAATCGTGCTTATACTTCACAGGAAGGCAACGCCTCTCCAGGCAATTTTCAGAATATAAAAGTCAAGAAATCTGTAAAAATATTGGGAGTACACTTCTCTTATGATTCTCAAGCCAGACATAAGTTGAACGCCGATGAATCAATTAGTTCCATTCAACAAAAATTACGAATCTGGAAGTGGAGAGATTTAACTATTACCGGAAGAATCCAAATTGTGAAAACGTTCATTATTCCTATCTTCTTATATCGGGTAAGCTTGATACCAATGAGTAAAGATTTTGTGAAACAAGTGAATACAATTATCTTCGATTTCATATGGAAGGGAAAGGATAAAGTTAAGCGCTCTGCTCTTGTTAGTGAAATCGAAGATGGAGGACTTAAAGCGCCACATTTAGAGTCTATTATTGAAGCGCAAAGAATACTCTGTTGCAAGAAATTGGCTAATGATCAGCCAAGCAGTTGGAAAACAATTCTTCTGCATTATCTCAAACCTGTTGGAGGAAAATTGATCTTATGTTGCAACTTTGAATTGCAGAAATTGTCGATAAAGCTGCCGAAATTTTATGAAGAATGCTTTAAAAGTTTTGCAAAATGCTCCGCGGCAAGTTGGGGCAGTGTACAGGATTTAAATGGGAACGATCTTACAAATATGGTGCTTTGGAATAACAAATTTATTTGTATTGGAGGCAAGTCTGTGTATTTTAAAAACCTTGCAGAGAAAGGAATAATTAGAATTAAGCATTTAATATCCGATAACAATGAGCTTCTTATTAAAAACAATCGCAGGTTGAGGGAGCTGAATATTTCGCCAGTAGACGCCTTTGGTCTTATGACTTTAATTGATGCTCTACCAGCTGAATGGCGCGAGGCTCTAAGGGCAAGTTCCTATAGGGAAGATGAACCTTTTAATATACATGATGAGATCAAATTAAAATTAAATAATCAAACTGCGCCAATCAAAACAGCGGTTTCCAAGACTATCTATAGGGAGCTTCGAAATAAAATCATTACTCCACCAACTGCTCAGCAGAACTTTAATGCAAAATTTGTTGACGATGCCTTAGAATGGGAAGAGATTTACAGTTTGCCTTTTCGTGTCACCTTAGATACAAAGTCGCGTGAATTTCAGTATAAATTGCTCAACAGATGTCTTGTAACAAATGCTTTTTTATTTAAAGTTGGAGTTGCACCATCTCCGGCATGCTCTTTTTGTGGAGAAATAGACGAGTCCCTTGAACACCTAATTACATCTTGTCATTACACTAAGAATTTCTGGGCTGAAGTTATAAAATGGTTTACCAAACAAGGAATTAAAATCGCTAATTTCTCTGACAGGGATATAATGTTTGGTATTATAAGGTGCGACGATGAATTGTTCGTAAATCATGTTCTGTTATTTGCAAAACAATACTTATATTATTGTAGGCAAAAAAGATCTGTGCCTTCAATTAGAGTTTTTAATTTAAAAATTAAAATGATCTATCAACTTGAAACAATAATTGCCAAATCTAATAATAAAATTTCAGCTCATAACAAAAAGTGGGGCAAATACATAACACAATAAATGTACAATCTTGTGCCGCAGCTGTACTTATACCTAAAATAATACAATAGATTATTATTATTATGAAGGGGTGTGTGTATATGTATGTGTGTGAGTGAATTAATTAACTTTTAAATGTAATTTTTTTTTTTTAATTTAATGTTTAATGTTTAATGTAATGTTTAAATGTTTTAATGTTTAATTTAATGTTTAGATGTTTAAGTGTGTAATAAAATTGAAAACCAATAAATATCAGTAAAATACAAAAAAAAAAAAACCTGTAGGTAAAAGAACTTGTTGCGTTCTGCCATTTTGGATTAGTTTCCGCTGTTGAAAAGGCTTGCAGATCCGTGAAAAACACTTGGAATCTTTCATGATGGGTGTAAATGAAGCGGAAATGTATACCGCTGAACTATTGGTTTGTGTATGCAGAAATTTTTAAAATGTGTCAGGCGCGAACTCATGTGCGAAGTTGAATAATTTGGAAGGAATGATTTTGGGATTTTTAAAGTTAGAATTTGAGACAGAAGGAGTTAGTTGTATTCCTGATGAACCAATTTTCATCCAATCAAAATAAACAGAACACCACATTAATTGTACTGGACTCAGGTCCACAACAGTACTACACATCCACTTTCAGACCAATTTCCCTTCTGACAATAATTAATGAAGAGAAGGGGGGGGGGGGGGGGGGGTAGGAACTGCCAGAGGGTCTTTTGATACCCAGTCCCATAGCAGTGATAGCGACCCACAGCTCAAAACCCAGTAGCAGTTCCCATTTATTTTATTTTAGGAAGACAGGTGATTGAGTACAAATTAAATGGAAGAGAAGGGGAACGAGAATCTCTCAAATTTGCACGCCACGACTCCGCAATGTCGTTTATCGATCTACGTCTTTCTATAGAAAAAGACCATACTATTTGGCAGCATCTGTATTGTTACCATTCTCTATAGAATTATTTATTTTCGTAACCACTAAATACATTTCTACTTAATTTCTCTTATCGCAAGTGTCGAAAACCGAACCCTGCGATCTTCACTGCCATTCCATCACCCACATGCTCTGTCAAAATTACTACTTATTCTATTAAAAACCAATTACTATAACTGCGCCCATAGCAAACGTGACCGAAAAATGACCACGTGATCACCATTTTCCCGCCATTTTCACGTCAGCGAGAAAACTCCGCGGTTCTCTCAAAATTACTACCTATGCGATTAAAACCAATTACTATATATAACTGCGCCCATAGCAAACGTGACCGAAAAATGACCACGCGATCACCATTTTCCCGCCATTTTCACGTCAAAATAAATAAAACAACAGACTGATGCTTACGACAAACAAACACAAAGAAAAAAATATCAGTCTACCATTTGATTTGTCTTCATGGTTTTTGCTATTCATTCTTTACATTTTTCACGTCACTACCCTTCACCCAAGCACCAAGTGCACATTACCACAGCATCACTCTCCGACACTTTACTCTACCTTTTCGATCGGTGTCCCTAATAAGAGAAATTAAAACGACAAATCTATAAAATGAGAAATAAAACTCACGTCACTTAAATTCAAACTACTGATTATTCTTCCAAATCTTTTTTCTTAAAAAACATCACAAGCCTAACACAAATCCTGCTCATCACTAAAACCATTTTAACCTATCTACCCCAACTACGTCCCTCATAGACTTTTCTCACCACCGACGCGTAGACGCAATAAGACCGCCGCCACCTAATACCTTTCACTACCATCATTCTTTTTTTATTAACCTCACATTCTAACGCATTAACGAGATGGCTTTAAGAGCCCTTTGATTATCGTGCTGTGATATTCAAGATGGCGGCTAAACGAATTCAAGTGAACGATCAAACTCGACGGACCTACGGGATAACAGGGTGAGGGTTATCCAATACTCGGACAAATGTATGCATAGCATTATATTGTATTATATGACCATAACAATAGTTAAACAATACATTCTAGAACGGCGTAATACAGCACAATGCATTACAGCGCAATGGTATGAATACATTTTTCAGAGTATTGGACAAGTATGTATAGGGGGCTGTATCTGTGAACAGTCCACATGTTTTGTTACTAGTTCAGTGAAAAATAATAATATGTAACGTTTTTTTTCTCATGCGTTACTTTGGATACTGAATCTATTTCTTCCGACAGTGTAAACATTATAAAATGCTCGCAAAACCTGCTCAAATTTGCGTCAATCCCCTTCCACATGAATTTCAAGGCACTGGTATTATTTTTGCAGCAATTATTGCTGCTATGCAGGGCTTTCAATTGGGATTTTAAGCCACTCCGCATCTGTACTGAGGCGAAACTGACGACCAATATTGTTTGTGAATACGAAATGAGTAAGTGTGGCAATATTATAAGAATTCGCATCCTTATAGGAAGGCGTAGCATATTTCAGTTTCGTAGACGGTCGATGCCATTTAAAAGGTGTTTCGATACAGTTTTCTGGAGACCATACCTACATTTTTCAATGGGCTTTTAAGCGGTGTTCTCCAAGTCGGATCAACGTGAAATTTTCACTACTAACTGGTTTTGAATTGAAGTTTGGCATGATTTATTTTCTAGTAAAATCGATATTACCATGACGACGACAAACAAGAAACTTCAAAATCAGTAAAAGTGAAATTTTGCGCGTTTAAAATTTCGCATTGAAGATCCCACATAGATATCTGAAAATAAAGTATATGGCAAATAAATATTGCAAGACAAAAAAAAGTGTATGTTTGTTTTCAAATAAATCGCAATAACATTTCAAACCTTACCCTTTGTATAGTAGTAATAAACGGACTTAGATATTAACACCGGTGTTGTAAAATTACTTTAAGATAGTGTCAATGTGAAGTTCGCGTTTCGATTCGCGTTGGATATCCCCACCGAGATGATGACTATGACCGCGATTCCCCGCCGTGTTTTTTGTTTATGTATATCTGATTCATTTTATTTTTGGTTGGAAACCAATATTCCGAGTTATTATGTCATTAAGATTTTCCCTATCCATTTTCAGTCCTAACCATTAACCTATCTCGGATATTATTGGTCATGGTGTGCCGCCCGCTAAAGAGTCCAAAGGCCTTCTTTCGCATTCACTGACACCCCTTAATTGCTAATTAAGCCATGAGCCAAAACTGAACCCTCTGCAAAGAAAGATCACGCCTTGTTTTGCTCCAAGGTAATAGTAAAATGAGATACTTTCGAAAGCAACTTTCACCCCAATCATGAACGATTTTCAATATTTTACTCTTCAAAAGCAAAGATGTTATCGAGATGTCGTTTAATGGAAGCTTCGAGATCGAGATCATGCAACCAACAACAAAGACCCGTGAATCGAAACCTTTGTAATCGGCTGCAATGTAAATTACTGACATAAGATTCCGGGGAATCCCCATATAACTTACCTCAGTTGCTAAACGGAAACAATAAAGTGAATTTGATAAACACGACGACGTTGACACAAATATTAGCAAGATAAATTCAAGTGATAAAAACAGATTTATTTCTTCAATGGTTAGAAAAAATAACCTGTAAAAAGATTCACAGTTTTCATTTTCAGTTCATTCATTGTACCATAATTTCTCGGAACTTCCGCAAACAGAGACGACATTTCTCGGAAAAATAGAAGCAGCGGAAACATGCATTGGCCAACGAACAATTACTTTTAGTCTAATGAACCAATCCGGAGCCAGTAAAGCAGACACTGAAAGTCCCTTATCAATTACAAATTTGCATTTCCGGCTTTCATTACGGATCCAGGAATCTCAAATCCAACTGGAAAACAGCATGGAAAGTTCGCGGATTTTGGTCATTGGATTGCCAGAAGGAACAACCGAAACGGATCTCAGAGTATACTTTCAATCTATTAGAGATTCTGGAGGTGGCGACGTCACAGCTAAGGATATCGATATCGACGGTAGGCAAGCATTTGTCACCTTCAAAGATGTTCATGGTACGTATTGCTTATGGGTGAAGGAAAATGGAGTCCAAAACTAAAAAATCAGTCATTAATTAATGATATATATTTATAAGTTCGTACTGCTATCTGTCTCTGTAACGCGATGTGTTTAAAATAGGAGAACATTTGGATTTTAACATTAATTTTAAACAAAAATATAGGCGGTATGTTCTTCAGTCGATGCAGTCAATACGAAAGAAACTTGATAGTCAGCTTGCAAGGAGTAGTTGTCAGGCTGGATATTGAATCATTGCATAAATGGTTTTGTTTATCGGGGAGTTTATATTAAGGAAACGCACCCAGGTTCACACTAGCTAGTTTCGGAAAACGCAGTCTGATTTTCGCCTTGGATCAGTATTAGCAGGTTTGTGGGCCCAAATGTGTGGGAAGGGAAAACACACCGTGCGTGATCAGTGATGAGTTTGAAATCGAAACCGAAACTCTCTTACAAGCGGAATTGGATCAAAGAACTGCCCATTCTTCTGCAGCTTCTGAAGATTATCGACCGATTCCCTAATTGGGAAACAACTTGACAAAAATGGCCCTTTTTGTGAAAAAACAATATATTTCTCTTATGCCAGTGGCCATCTATAACTAGTAGTAATCATAGATTATAGTGCGTCTCCTTATCCACCTTGTCTTGACTTACATGTAGTACCCCAGTTTCAGTCACTGTTTAATGTTTATTGTAAGTGATAAAAATGATCAAGAACTGCTAGATTTATAAACTATCATGGTTAAGTCAAATGTAAATATACTCAGGGATTTTAAGAGCATCGTGTTACTGTAGTATAATGTGTACTACTTAAGCCTTTCGTCTCCCAGTTTCTGGTACAACGGCTGCTAGCTTTCCCTTCGAGCCCCTCTGTGGAAGGGAAAAGCCCTGGGAACGAGGTTGGCAATTAACCCTATTCAGACTGGGCTTTTTTAGGCAATCTGTGACTGGGGGGGGGGGGGGGGGGGCTCCTCGAACCCCCCCTTCATATCTCTGGAACCAGTAAGGCTAGGACCATGAAATTTTCACACAATGTTTATCTCCATACAAGGAAACCTCACACCCAGTTTTGACCTGCCACACCCAATTATGACGTCACAGTGACGTAATTTTTGTTTTTCCGACGTTTCTTTGATATGTTTCCATCCAGATACTTAAAATATCAAATATAACTGGAAAATCATCTCTTTAATATTAAAACATAATAAATACAAACAAGGACACACTTGTAAAGCGAAAAAAGGCAAAAAAAGGCGATAAAACTATAATTTTGTAAATTATTGTCCGCTATCTTGGATCCGCCATCTTGGATTTCCTTTTTCTTCGTTTAAATTAAAATTTAAAAAATATCTAAAAGAGAAAAGGATCAGAATGTATAAAACACGTATCAAACTAATGTCTATTATCCAAACAATGAACTTAGAAGCGTTATTTAATAAATAGTACAAAATTTTTCTCTTTAAGTAAAAGTGAGCAAAAATTTACCTACCCCTCCCCCCCAAATATTTGATGTTAAAAATTTTTGATGTCTTTCAAGAACTAGTCCCAAGAAAAAACTATTCTAATAAGAAAATGCACTATAAGTCAAAAAACAAGATCTTAAAATAAAAAAATTCACCATATTTTAATATTTTGAAAACCTATGTGTCAAAAACCGGTTGCCATGGCAACATGGTTAATCACACTGACATATTATAGATACCAAAATGTCCCTAGATAAATTCTAGGAAAAGTCAGAAAATTTCAGCCTCATAGCTATTTCGGTGTAAAAGTTATTACAATTTTACTGGAGGGGGGGTTCGAAAAGCCCCCCCCCCCCCCCCCCAGTCTGAATAGGGTTAAACGTCAAAGCCCCAAAGGGTAGAGTCTACCTTCTATAGCTCAGAAGGAGGTCGGACACTTAATATGAATTATAGAACGTAATGTCGACACTTAGAATTGTATTTTCAATAAATTTTTAAGTGTAAAAAAGAAAATCTAAAATCCCCACTTGGCATTGAACCTGTGACCTCAACTAGGCTTAGACGTACATAGCCTACCGTACCACTGTACCATCTAGCCTCTCGGGTTGCTTTAGTTCTAAATTTAACTATATAAACTGCTATCCCCAACCTCAACTGAAAGCTAACCAGTTACTCCGTTATATAAGTCTCAATAAGGTGTCCGACCTCCTTCTGAGCTATGGAATCAAGACTCTACCGCCCCAAAGGCAGCAAAGAAGTTTCCCACTTAGGGCAAAGTCGCGATCTTTTAAACGCGCTGGGGATGCTGGATACTACTGTGACGTTTCAACATGGCGAAGAAATGGTACCCACACTGCAAACCTTTTTTCTCGACTCGTTCCGCTTGGTGCAAATGTCACAGGACTCCCAACACCCGATAAGGAAGCGTCTCATTCGTCGAGGCAATGAAAAACTGGCTTATTTATATTTCATGACATGACCAGCCGTGCAGCTGCGCAGATGAAAGCACGTGTGCGCGCAACTTTGAATTCCACAAGGAACGAGCTCTCTCCGTTTTGGTTTCCAATTCTGCAGTCACGGGAGACTTATAAATGACTCTCAAACAGGATCTCACGTTTTACTTTAGTCGTTGTATTGGAAGGCTAATTTCAAGCCGACTTTGGGTAAAAAAATCCTACGTTGAGAAAAAAGATCGTTGTCTAATTCTCAGGCTTAGCCAATCAAAAACACTACAGCCATGCGCGCAGTCAATACTCATGAGATACAAAAACATGTTTTTAAGACGAGCACGAAAAATTTCCCAAAAATTAACTAAGAGTTAGCATTAAGTATTATACCAGGCTCTGAGGCGATTTTGGCTGAATTAAGTTCAATTAATAAAACTTGACTTGATAAGAAAAATTATTTTACTATCGACTTAACGTTTTATGCATATCGTACTTTAGACCTGCAACTTTGTTTATTAAGCTAATCAACTGCATACCAACTTAATTGTGCTCGCAAGTAATTTGCATCAAAACACGCACGCTGTGTGCAGTAATGGCTTAAAATCTATTGTCTCGTCTTTCCAAAGCAGACCTCAAGGTCTACTCGATTTCCAACAGACTTCAAAAAAAAAGGGGTGCACTTTGGACACTAGTGTCAACCGGCCTAATGTTAAGCAATCGTAAAGCAAGTTCCTGGCCATAATAATAAAAATACGATATACATTGTATCAGCCGAGACAGTCTCTATGGTGCCCACCCAAGTATCACGGAAAAAAGTTACAAACGTCGAAAAAATGAGTAAATAACGCAAACTTGCCGAGGTTTTTGCCCAAAACTTTTTTCAAATTATGATGGCGTGATAGCGCGCGCAGCATGCATAGCTCAATGTAAACAAACCGTTCAAACGAACAAAAGCAGCTTTTAAATTCGTCTTATCGTAACTTTCGATAGAAAGGGTCGTTGCATTGAATACATAGCGTTGTTCATCTGCCAAACTTGACAAAGTAATCAACATTTTTGCCCCTCCTTTGAAGATAATTTTAACTTTTGGTTTTCTACGCAAGGAACCTATTAAATTGCCGCGGGAAATTTTCAACCAATCACGGGCTGGTTTTTGAGACGACAATACGACTTTATATTGATCTCATACGACTTTATACGACTTTATATTGAGGGGAGCAGGGGTGGCGCAGTTGTGAGAGCACTCGCCTCCCACCAATGTGGCCCGGGTTCGATTCCCGGCCCGGCGTCATATGTGGGTTGAGTTTGTTGTTGGTTCTCTCCTTGCTCCGAGAGGTTTTTCTCCGGGTTCTCCGGTTTTCCCTTCTCCTCAAAAACCAACACTTCCAAATTCCAATTAGATCTAGAAAGTGTCCTTAATTAGTACTCTCGTACTAAATACTTTGATACTTAAATAAATTGATTTGATTTGATTTGGTTTGATTTTGATTTGTCTCAAAAGCAGACAAAAGTATCTGAGAATCGTAATACGGTGCCATATTATTTTTTGTTACAGAACGCAATGTGATTTTAATACCAACATCATGATGGTTGTTAAAGAAACTGTTCAGTTACAAAGAATTCGAGAGACGTATGCAGACATGCACCCAATCGCAGTTCTGGTTAAGGTAGCCGCAACTACTTTGCACGATTTTTTGAAAGATATATGAATTTAGAGTGTGTAATGTTCCTTGTATTCTGCCTCGCAAAGCGCAAAGAAAAGTTGCACTAAAGAAATGCGCACACTAGTAAATAAAAATACGAACAGTCGAACAACAACTTAACTGCCAGCAAAGAAAGATGGATATCAGAAAGAGTAACCTCCTCTTATTGTTTTGGCAGCCGCTTCAAGGATTGTCTTCGGAAAGCGCAAACATTCCCTAAAAAACTACCCACTGATTGTTTCACTTCTACCGGAAGTGGCTGATTCCTCAAACACTGAAGATGAAGAGGATGATACGTTGGAGATGGATGATCAGTTGGACCAATATGAATACGGTACAGCAAACAATGTAGGTATTTTTGCTTGGATCCTTGAGGCCTGTCAAAACGTTTTGCCCTCGGAAAATATTGAAATATTGTCAAACGTTCTTCATATATTTTTTTTGTATTATTGCAAGAAGATTTTTTTCAAAACGTCGTTTCGTCTTTAACCCTTTAGTCTTTGGTACACGGGGGATGTTGCTGCACCCCCCACCCACTCTTCCTTGGGTTTTTGCAATGATGCAATATTTCAGAAATATTTTACCTCTAATAGATAGCCTGTGATGTGCTCTACAAGATAAGGTACATTTTATAGGTTGTGCTGCTGCTGGGGGTCCGTGACGTCATCCAAAATGGCTGCCAAGATTACCGCCATCTCGGATTTTACTAAAGTAAAAATTTATCGGAAAAATGCAGAAATTGCAAATATTTCTTGCTAGAGTTGCAAAATAACATACAATTAAACATTTTGATGCGTTTGATAGTACGTATTTCATATGTTTTTTCACCGAAAAAAAAGTGAAAACACGCATTTTATTCACAAATGGCTTGACCTCATGATACTTATGATGTCATATCTCGTAACTGCATAGCAACCAGTTGTCGCCAAATTTATACCAAAATATGTCCCAAGGATGAACGAACAGCTACTAAAGGCGTCATGTGCTAATCATAAATGGAGAAAACCTTAAGGTGTTTCCCTCCAGTTTCCGTGTAGCCGCACCGACCGTTTTTGAGCGGCCGTTTAACTAACTTTCCTTTATTGAATTAGAATGAAACTTAGAAAAAATATTGTACAAAGTTTGAAGTTTATAAGAGTGTAAAAATTTTAAAAATCGGATTTAAAATTGCGGAGATAAACGAGAAACATTGAAATCGCTTGAGTCTAAATTCCGAGCGATTGCGATGGCATCTAGAAAAATCAAAACTATTACGATAAACTATGACATATGGCAAACAAAATATCTAAAAATTAGAAACTTTTGTCAAGCCGATTTTGAGTAAATCAGAAAAACATTTCGAACTTGTGATTTTGCATGTGTATGAGCACATTTACAAATTCCTCAATTAAGCTTATAAAAGTTTAATTTCTCAATCTCAAATTTACGCCAAAATGCGTGTTTAGTGTATGAGATGAAACTGTGAAATTTTGAAAGCTTTTCTCAGTTTAGTTTTGGAGATTCGATTTTCTGTAGGAAACCGTAGTTTTTTGACTGAGTCCTTGATATTGTAGTTTTAGCACTTTTCTACATATTTCAAAAACCGCGAGATAGCTTTTTTTTTAACTTTTATGGTCATTTCTTTATAATATGAACAACATTGTCTCAATGTTTCATCTTGATTGAAACTTTGCAACATGGTCAAATAAAATAATAAAGTTCACCTAAAATGTGATTGAGACTTTGTGCTTTGATTGCACGGTTGAAGGCGCACGTCGCAAAGACGCTTTAATTAATTCAGGTGAAGTGGAACGCATTTCTGCGTGTTGAGAATTATGCAAATCGCAATGACTTCTTTCTTTTCCCTACAATTCAAAATGTCGAGAGAGTCCAGAGCACGTCAAATGCGAATAAAAAACCTGCTTACAAATAAACGTCCCACTGAAATTCGTGGGAATGATAAAAATAACGTGGAACACAGCTCCTAACGTTACTCCGCAAAACATGATGGTCACGCAGAAATGCGTTGCGCTTCACCTGAATTAATTAATTAAAGCGTCTTTGTGCGCCTTCAACCGTGCAATCAAAGCACAAAGTCTCAATCGCGTTTTGGGTGAACTTTATTATTTTATTTGACCATGTTGCAATGTTTCAATCAAGATGAAACTTCGAGACAATGTTGTTCATATTATAAAGAAACAACTAAAAAAGTTTTAAAAAAATCTATCTCGCGGTTTTTGAAATATATAGAAAAGCGCTAAAGCTACAATATCAAGGACTCAGTCAAAAAACTATGGTTTCCTATAGAAAATCGAAACTCCAAAACTAAAACGAGAAACGCTTTCAAACTTTCATAGTTTCATCTCATACTCTAAACACACATTTTGGCGTAAATTTGAGATTGAGAAATTAAACTTTTATGAGCTTAATTGAGGAACTTATTGATGTGCTCATACACATGCAAAATCACAAGTTCGAAATGTTCTCCTGATTTACTAAAAATCGGCTTGACAAAAGTTTCTAATTTTTAGATATTTTGTTTGCCATATGTCATAGTTTATCGTAATAGTTTTGATTTTTCTAGATGCCATCGCAATCGCTCGGAATTTAGACTCAAGCGATTTCAATCTTTCTCGTTTATCTCCGCAATTTTAAATCCGATTTTCAAAATTGTTACAATCTTATAAACTTCAAACTAAGTACAATATTTTGTGTAAGTTTCATACTAATTCAATAAAGGAAAGTTAGTTAAACGGCCGCTTAGAAATGGTCGGTGCGGCTGCATGGAAACTGGAGGGAAACACCTTAAGGGGCCAACCCCCCTTGTACGTCCGTGGGTTAAACATATTTATGTTTTTTTTTATTATTTTATTTTAGTCGCCTAAACATCACCTGTCGAGTAGCTACAATAGACATCAAGGCGCCGAGGCTTCGACGGAACTAGTTAGAACGACATCTAAAAATCAAACTGAGGTGCCACCACCACTACAGTGCACAGTCAAAGTCACCGGTCTATCGGGTGACACATCAGAAGATCTGCTGACAAATTACTTCGAGAACACAAGGAGGTCTAAAGGAGGACCAATCTCTAGCGTCAACATGGATCGCGATTTACTAGAATGCTTTATCACTTTTGAATTACCAGATGGTAGGTTTAATACTTTTCATTCTTCATTTAATACTTTGACAGGAGTGCCGAAGAAGAACAAGTTTTGTAAAATTTTAGCACCACCGGACCGGCATTCATCAAATATTCACAAAAGCCCATGAAAGCCAAAATTGATCCTGTGTTAACTGTCGTGATTTTCTACAGGCTCTAAGAAACTAAAATTAAATCGAATACACTCCAACTTTCCTGGAAAGCATAAATTGCCTATAATAGGAACAAGTCCTTCTCGTCTGTTGCCTCGACCTTTTCTGCTTATGACTATAATACTGCGTGAATTATTCTCATTTCAGATGCAATGAGAACAGTAGAGAGCTCGCCCCACAAAGTAGGTGGCTTATCTCTTGACGTATCATTACTTGAAGAGGAAGACGATGCCGCTCTCGACACAGGGGACGAAGAGTGTGTTAAAGAAGAAAACATCACCATAATTGTCAGCGGCACTTTACCTTCCGAGGATGCCCTGTGGAATTACTTCGAGAATGAGAGACGATCTGGAGGAGGCGAGGTTCTTCAAATCGATTATACTGACGAAGGAGATGCCATTATTACGTTTGCTGAGGTAAAAGGTAAGAAATAATATTTGTTCTAAAAGTCAGTATCACTATTGGCACTTTTAAATGTCTATATATTAAAATATGGTAAAACTTCTGTCGACCCTTAAAACATAAGCGATCTGTGAGGTTAAACCCCTGGCTTGACAAAACGGGTGTTACGGCTTTCAGCGGAGTTTTGCCTGTAAAATACTCCTTTAGTAAGGTCAAAGCATGTTTACTGGACAAGATTGTACGAGCCTGAAAAAAAAAATAATCGGTATCTAGATATCATATAATTCTTTAATTGGCCAAAGTTTCTGAAATAACGAGCAATAGGATAGATGAATATAACACCAGGCGTGCGTTTCCCAAAACTCTCGAATTTTTTTCGGGCCCGAAGGTTATTTTAAAAATTTGATTTCTTTCAAGTGGCAGTGAAGGTTTTAGCTTGAAAACCAGTTCAAAGTTTCTCGTCAACTTTTTTCTTAGCATTTAAAACGAATGAAAATGTATTATTTCTGTTGGTAAACAGACTGCACAGAAACAGTGTTCGGGAGTTTTGAGAAACGCACACCAGGAATTAAACGTATGAAGTTTTCCCAGTCACCAGTTACAGCATCCCATATCAACTGCAAAGTACCCGGTGTTTGAAAACATTCAAAAATTTCGACATGACGTAGTTTTAACTTCTGATTTCAGATTTAAAGCGGCTTCTTGAGGATCCACATTCCATCGATAAAAAACGCATCACAGTAGTAAGACGACTTCCAGACCCGCGAAAGGTCCATGTTCAAGGACTCAGTGAGACGACTTCGGAAGACTGCTTACGCTATTATTTGGAAAAATTCTGTGCTGCAGAGGTCAGTGAGGTTTACAAAGGCTGCAACAGCAACGCACTGGCAGTTTTTGATGCTGACCCAGGTAATCTTGTAATTATATAAATAACATTAACTTTTTTGTATTCAATAGTTGTTTTAATTTTGTACCCGTCTGTCATTGACCTGCATTTCAATTACACAGGTTTTGAAAAAGGGTAACACACTTTGGCAACCTGACAGGAATATGCGTGAATGTTAAAAATACTTTCTAAGGCTTTAAATTTTCGAAAAGTTAACGTGGCTCTGAACCCTATGTACAGAAATGTTTAAACTTTGCAAAAAGTTGTATCTTAACATGCTTATTTCAATTCAATGTTAAAAAACGGGGGTCATTCAGCTCGTTTTTTTAGTTATAAGCTCGCAAAGCTAAAATTAAGGGTGTCTTTAACAAGTTATACTGTTACTATGGTAACCTGTTACATCATAAAAGACACCACAACTTGTTCACCATAAATAAATGATTGGGAATTTTTTGACATCATTATTAAAGCATCAACTGATAAAGAATTGTAGTATTGATCCATCAAAGTATAGGTGATGGAAAATTCTGGGAACTTTTGTGAGCCACCTTAAATCCAAACACCAGCTGAATGTCTTCTTCCTCCTCTTTGAACAATAATCGAAGTATAGACAAGACAAGACAAGACATTTATTATCATAATTATCAGCATGTACAATTATGGCAAGCAGTTAGCAAAAAAGACGCTAGTCGAGGCGTGCCAAATTAATTCTATTACAAATTCAGATATTACAGGTAATAAGTAAAAAGCAAAGATAAGGAAAATAAGAAATATGTGTAATAAATTCAAAGCAAGAAAATCTGTTTGCAAACTGTAAAAGAAGCTAAGGTTTAGGATTTCGCGATTATATTTCTCGTATTATCATGGTACTGTCAAGGTAATCACCTTTGTCTTTTAATATTTTAAAGAGCACACTGATTAATTTTCGTTTAAACACATATTTTGACATATCTCTGAACATTTGGCCCATGTTTGCAAAAGAAATCAAAGGCTTCTATGATCCAACTATGATCTCATTGGTATAATTCAGGTGACCACGCATATCGCGGGCTCAATGTCCACCAACCCTTCCCTCTCATAGGCGTCTTGTTTCAGAGACCCCCCCCCCTGCCCCACTCGTTGCATCTAATTCCCAACCATACCTTCCGTCCAAAGCCGTACCCATGGATAACAAAGGTGACCATTACATATCATGGACTCAATGTTTACAGCCGATCGAGTGAAGTTTTGTATTTAGCAGTTCTAATTAAAGAAAATTGAAAGACTATCAGACAATAAAAAAAATATCATTTGATGACCTCGATGCATTAAATATTTTTCAGATGACTATAGTTTGACGTTTTACTTTTGTAATGACACTGTTACTGTTTCTTTTCTTAGACTTTCAGGCTCTTTTCGACAAAGTAAGCAAAGACCCCAAGGGACTGGAAGGAAGGCACCTTCGTTTAGAGCGCGTGCCCTTGTGCTCTTGCATTCAGGTTAATGGACTAAAGAAGGAAACGTCGGAAGACACAATAGAGTTGTATTTTGAAAACAATAGAAAGAGTGGAGGGAGCTGTGTCATCTGTGTAGAAAGAATAGAGATTGACGAAGTCTTGGTTTATTTCGAGGATCCCTCTAGTAAGTTGAAATTCTCTACTCTAAGTTAGTACGTAAGTGTCAACTTTCGATCATAAGCGACCTCTAGAAGAAAAAGTTATGAATTTTGACCTCTCAAAGTAAAAACCTTATCTTAAAGGGTCTTTTCTTATTAGTTTAGTATACGTATTTCGTTAGTTATTTCTCGATTTTATTTCGTGACACCGGCTTGTTGCAATGGTTTGCTTTAAACATTTAGGCGGGAAATCCTTGCGGCGGGCGACTGAGAATGAAGACATACATACAGTTCAATCGCGCAAAGCTGTACATATCGCTAATTTGAAACGGAACACCTTCGCATTATTAACCCTTCCCCACGCCGTAAAAAGGTATACCGGGCATCCCAATTTATCTCAACTTGGCAATTACACGTACCTTTGGGGAGACATATTCAACAAGTAACCGTAATTGACTACCCAAACTAGGGCGAAGTGTTATGTACCCTGCGTAGCAAGCGCCGGTTTATTAATTTAACTAGAAATACGCGCCTCGCAGAACCTCGCGAAACTCGGGCGAGGGTGCACCGCGAGTCGAAACTCTCGATTTGCGTATGAGGCTTTTCGCCATTCCACTCCGTCCGATCTTTGCAACCAAAAACGTTAGTAAAAGGTCCTTTCGATGGTTCGCCTACCGTTTACAGTCCGCCATCTTTATTTACCATGCTCCTATATAGGCTTACATGAAGTAGTACAACATTGTTGCCAGGCAACTGCAGGACACCATCAAGTATATATATAAATATATTTTTCGCTCGAATTCGCGCGGCTTAGGAATTATATGGCGACATATCCAGGACACGTGCGCGAGTGATACGCGTGAATTGGAGAAGAGGCATCTCCCTTTCGCGGGTGCCCCTTGCGTGGATAACTGATCCGACGCGTGTACCAGTCTCAACATAAAAAAGATTGAAACGTTTTTAGAAATCATAAAATGGCTTAATAAACTCCCAGACTATTGTTTGGCAGTTACCTTTAAGACTGCGTGCCCTCCTTTTAATAATCATTTTATTGTTTCATTATCTATAGGTGTTCAGAGTGTCGTCAAAAGAAAGCATGTCCTAGAGGGACAAAAGTTGGATGTAAAGCCACATTATCCTTTCCTGGAGAGTTCAGCAACAAAACAAACGGAGATTGCACTTGATGCAGACGTCTATAATTATATCAAGATGAACCACCAACATGAACTACAGGCAGTACTTGACGAACAGAAAGTAACAGTTAAACCTTTAAAAGATCCCCAAAGTTCGACCATCACAATTTTTCCTTCAGAAAAAGAGAAACATTATTTTCAGTTATGGCAAGAAAGGGTAGGTGGTTTGGAAACTTTCTTAAGAAGTTTTAAGAAAACTGAAATCCACATTGGAGCTGAACTGTTCGATGAAATACCACGACGCTGGCAGAAGGAAAAAGAACTAAACTCAGCCCAAGGATCATGCAACTTTTTGGTGTCCTTCAATGCGCATGGCCAATGTGTCCAGATTATAGGCGGACAGGATAACGTTGATGAAGAAGAGATCAGACTTCGAAAGTTAATCGATGCTGCCCAGAAGGATACAGAGCTTATGAAGTCAATAGTAGAGATAGACATGATAGACATCCCAAAGCCGCGGCTGGCCTTGTTGAAAATGTCTGGTATTGGCGAGAAACTTCAAAATGAACACCGACATCTAACGATTGCCTTTGATCTGCAAGGCAACAGACTTCTTTTAAAGGGACCCAGTAGCGTTCTCCAGGAAGTCAAACTTGAAATATATAAGTTCAGTTCAAAGGTGATAGAACGGACGCTTGAACTTTCCACGAATGTGACAGCTGTTTTAAAGAAATCCACAGTCTCCGATTTCTTGCAAAATCTACTAAAGAAAAAAGAAATCCAGGCACTGTTGGTTTACGATCAACACAATAGCTCGAACGAGGTTAAAGTAGTCGGTGATGGCCCTAAAAGTGTAACAGATACAGAAATGGTGATACAGAGTTCAATTCAGGAACGCAGTCTTCACTTAACACATGAAAACATGCTTCTGCTTGAAGGCCGCCAATGGAAAGAATTCGAGTCAAAACTCGTCTCCACGTTCAAGATTGGAATTTTTGTAGAGTGCTCATCCAGTACCTTTTGGATAAGTGGAATCGCAGTAGACGTAAATACATGCTTTGAGCGGGTTAAACAATTTCTTGATGTGAACACCATTTTATATGACACCGTTCCAATGGAGCGATGGACCACGCGCTTCATCTTCGAAAAATGGGGATCAAAACTTGATAGAATAAAGAAAGACCTTGCTGCTTGCAGTATTGATTTGAGACCCGCCTCTGACTTTGAGGGAATAGAAGTTTCTGGATCTATGGAGGGTCTAGAAAAATGCCTCCCAAAGCTCAGAGAACTTTCAGATGCCGTCCAGAAACCTGCAGTCTCTGATGACACACAAACTCTAGTAAAGGAAAACGAAAGTGAAGCATTGACAGTTTTTGATGCTGACCCAGGTAATCTGGTAATTATAAAATTAAACACTGAAATAGTAAGAAAGCCCACTTTAAAAACTAAAGTATAGTGTATGAGATGAATGTAGCGTTCGAATTGTGGAGCTCGTGTGCGACTTTAGTTCTTATTTTAATAATACCTTAACAAAGTTGTGACCTTCCTAACGGTAGATAAAACGTTCCAATGGATGTAATGGTATTTGAAATGTCCATATATTTATGTTACCAGTACCACATACCACAACAGTCTCAGCACTATCCCAAGAACGTGAAGACGATGGGTCCACGCTTCATGATGAGGAGAAAAACCAGAAAGATGTGAGCCCAAACAGGCCAGCAACGACAACTGTAAATGAAACAATTCATCCGCCTGAAAGAAGCAAGGATGATACACACGCTGATCGCAAGGCCTCTTCTACATCCTTTGAAATTCAGAGCTTTGAGATTGAACCGAAGATTGTTAAAGTTTTTGTCAAAATGCACAAAAAAGAACTCGACGATATTGAAACCAAATTCCATGTTGAAATACCCAGAAAGACTGAAAGAAGCACGTTTTGCCTTAAACCAAAAGATGAATGCAGTGCTGATGATTACGAGGAGGCTTGCAACAAATTTATCATTCTTTACCAAAACATGTACCAGATGATAAAAATGGAGCGCTTTTCGATCAAAAGTGAGACAAAAATTGATACTGCATGTAGGCTAATTGGTAACATCAGTAAAACATTTCCAATATCGGTAAAATGGTGTATATATCAAAGTAAGTGGGAGCTGTATGGAGAGGCAAGCCACATCGAGGAGGCTCTAAAATACCTCGAGGAGGAGGGAGTGGGAATAAACAGGGAAAATGAAAACGCCGTGGACGAGAAAGGAAGACGCAAACAAGAGGCGATGAATGTGGATCCTACTGAGAAAGACGTCTGCGCCGAAGTCATGTTTGATGCTGTGGACGAGTTTGTAAGGCAAGGTAACGCAGAAAAGAAAAAAATTACTGACATCAGATTTGTAAATATAGATGACCCCTCGGTACAGGCTTTCAAAAAAGAGTTCAACGATACCTATGGTGATAGCCGGGGTAGTTCCTGCAGAGAGAAGGCCCCAGGAAGGGGCATCATCAAATTTTCTACAAGAGGTGTCGAAAGTGGTGGTTCTACGGCACCGACTTCAAATCGCGGCAGAGGCCTAAAAAGGAACAAGCCTGACACAAAAAAAGGAAAGGAGGGATTTTCTCTTCGTCCGAAAGGAGGTGATGAAGTTACGACAGACAGAAAGGAGGGAGGTAAGCAAAAGTTCAAAAGCAAATTTGGTATCAACGAAGTTAATAGAATAAATTACTATCTAAACAATTTATTTCCCTTAAGAAAGGAAGTTCTATTGGTCTTTAAATTTTTACGGCGAGAAGAAGCTTTTACCTATATTTCGAACAATATAGCGCATTTCGGCGCATTAACTAAACTAGAAAGTCTGCGTGTTGAGCGGCAGGAAGTGCGAAATATGCGACGAAGATAATGTTTCAAACATCACATTATGCGTGTTTTGCACAATCTTGCAGATAAGAGAAATCACACAGATCTTTATGCTTAACTGGTGCTGATTACGGAGTAAATTGATTATTTATGCGAAGAGTTTGTGACGCGTGATTGTATCGCAATCGAAACCGGATATTTAATCCTCAGACGTACACAATCCAATACTCCCACCGTGGCAAAGGGTGTATGTGGGGGAGGGGGGAGGGTTGTTGTAACCACTCCCTTGGGTTTTTTACGATGTTACAATATTTCGGAAATATTTTACGTCTAATAGATAGCGTGTGATGTGCTCCACAAGATAAGGGAATATTATGGGTTGTGGCGCTACTGGGGAACCGTGACGTCATCCAAAATGGTCGCCATCTTGGATTTTGCTAAAAATTCAAATTTCTCGAAAAAATGCGGAAATTGCAAATATTTTTTTTTTGCGTGAGTTGCAAAATATGATACAATTAAACATTTTGCTGCTTAATTGGTAGCATTTCAATGCTTTTTCACCGAAAAAAGGTGAAAAACACGCATGGTACTTATGACGTCATATCACATTACCATGGCAACCGATTGTCGCTAAACTTTACCAAATGTATCTCAAGGATAAACGAACGGCTACTAAAGACGTCATGTGCTAACCGTAAATGGTCTTGAAAAAAATCGGAGAAAATCTAAAGCGGTGTGGCATCCATCCCCTACCCCCTTGTACGTCCAAGGGTAAAACCTGTCAAAGTTGTCTACCACGGGATATAATTTTCTTAACCGCAACTGCATTTATAGCTCTCAGCTATCGAGTTTATATATATATATATATATATATATATATATATATATATATATATATATATATTAGTTGATTTGCAGAACTGATATATATCTCTGTGTCGTAACTGTTCATCAGTAGGATGCCCAAAATGCGTGCAATTCCACAATTGGTTTCGGCCCCATTAAATCCTATTGATTTTACAGGCGAAATTTCAGTATCTTATATCTCGCCCAAATCAGGTTGCTTCGAACTAAAACTTCCCAAACAGCGTAATTTCATGGCCAGCTTTAAGCTGGTAAAAAATCACAGGTTTCTAAGATGGGCATGTTAACCTCCACAAGCTCCCAGCTCCAGAGACATGTTGTACCACTCACTACTAGAAACGCTTGAAAATAAAGAGTTGGGGCAGCATATAATGAAAAAAATCGCCCATTGGCTTTGCCATTTTCTTCTTTTACAATAGTGAAATTTCTTTAGAGACTTTTATATTCATGAGTTTGCTCATATGAGCCTTTGATTTAATACTCAGAGGTGTTTTTTTTATAGAGACTTGTCCAATTTGTCTTGATCCTATATCAAGTCCACGAAGTTTAAAGTGCAAGCACCTGTTCTGTTCAGGATGCCTCCAAACTGCATTGAATGTGTGCAACAAGTGTCCAGTGTGTCAAGAGCCTCAAGGTGTACTTAAAGGAAACCAGCCTCGAGGAGAGATGAGGTGTCATACTGAGCGTAACAGTGTTCCAGGTTACGACGGTAAATCAGCTTGAGTTGCAAACAGCATGTATATGTTGAAAACAGCATGCATTTATCAAAATGTAGCTTGTTTAGTCGTCTTGTAGGGTGAAAAGTTTTAAAAGTTAATTTTCACCACCACTCTCGTACCTTAAATTCGGGTTCCGTTTGCTCTCATCTGACAACAAACTGAAATAACGTACTTAGCTTTGCGCCCATAGCAACAGAACAGCATGCAACTGGTATCATATGTAGGATAACACTCGTTAACACCAAGACACAATTGGTTTTGGCCCTGATTTTTCTGCACTTTGGAGCATTTGGACCATTTCTTTGTCCCTACGCCCAAGAAGTGATAACGCAAAATGGCGAAAATATTCTCCATCGCAATTTAGTTTGAACCAATTTATTACTAATTTCACTGAACTGGCTATGCTGGATTCCTATACAAAAGCGGTTATTGTTATTGTTGAATTGCAGGTTATGGCACAATCATCATAGATTATTACTTTCCTTCGGGAACGCAAGGCCCAGAACATCCCAACCCCGGTCAATGTTATCAAGGTACATCACGCACTGCTTATGTCCCGGATACTCGTGAAGGACGAGAGGTGTTGCAACTATTGAGGAGAGCCTTTGACGCCCGTCTGGTATTCAAGATTGGTACTTCAATAACAACGGGGCTTTCGAATCAAGTGGTATGGAATGACATTCCTCACAAAACTAGTGTACACGGAGGTTCTTATGGGTAAGAAGATTCAATTCTTGGCTAACGTCAACTTACCATACTTGAAAACTGACCGGTACATTCAATACATTTCTTTTACGTTTTCTCTCGCGTAAACACATATATAGACAAACGTTTAACTCACGTAATTCGTTCCATCAGTGTTCTAAGACAGGATCCACGATTTCAAAAATGACATAAAATGCTTTTATACAGCAACTTATATTAAATGAAGGTCTTGACAAGGGAGCCTAGGAATTGCAGAATCACGCAGCCGTAAACTTTGAAGAGTATGATACTCGCTCAGTGGATTTGTTATAATTTTTAAATTGGGACTTATCTACCTTTGAGAAGAGCAAAGCATCTGAGTCTTAAATACGGTCAATACTGTGATACTGTTAATCCCAATGTTAAGTACCCAAATATTCCAACCATGATCATTTTTCTAACAGATCGGGCGCTAATTTACTTTTGGTACATTTCGCATAGTCAAAACAACAGCAACAACGCTTGGCATAGTCAGAACATAATTTGCTATTATACCTGAATGACGTCAATGTGACTTTCTTCGATAAGATTGCTTTCTGCGGTGGTATCTTCAACGTCCATTTCGGGGCGCTAAAACAACAGTCAAGGCGGGGTGGGGGGTATTAGTAAGGGCGCTTGTTAACAAAACGAAACCCA
This sequence comes from Cladopsammia gracilis, assembly GCA_022457155.1. Classification (NCBI taxonomy): domain Eukaryota; kingdom Metazoa; phylum Cnidaria; class Anthozoa; order Scleractinia; family Dendrophylliidae; genus Cladopsammia; species Cladopsammia gracilis. Next base: position 580,510 of record JAJGOT010000198.1, read on the forward strand.
GAGGGGGGCGGGACGGAGCGCTTAATGGAACGATGGCGTTAAATCGAATCATTACGGTAACCCTACTTATCTCTCTATCTTTCTATCCATCCATCCATCGATCTGTCCGTCCGTTTCCGTATGATCTCCCATGTATCATTGCAACCAGTATAGAGTGTGTTCGCTCACGTGACCTTTGAATTACCGTCCGCCATGTTGGAGGAGTGACTTTGATGGGTTCTCCCTGTGTTTACCTTCTAGCGAGCGGGCAGTGCGAGCGCTTTTGAATTCATAACTCACGCTTTTTTTAACGTTGTGCGTTAAAATCGAAAAGGTAGCTAACGTTCAGTGCTTTTTTGTTATTTGTGCTAATTTAAATCCCAAAAACCCTTTTCTTTCGATGATTAGGGCCGTATTTGTTTCGATCAATTCGATTTGCCGATTTGCCGGCCCGATTTTTTAAACCTTGTAAACATTATCACAGAGTAGAAAATCAGCAACACTTATAAAATCGGTTTTACGTCAACAATATTTCTTATAAAATGGAATCATTTTCATGGTCGCGACAAATCGTTGAATCAGTCTTGTAGCGCGTCTCTTTAGCTAGTTTGTCGGTTCCTTGATTGCACGCTGCAATTTGTCTGCACGAAATTTTGTTTCGAAGTGGTTTCTGTGGGGCACTTGTTCCCCGGGTGCTTACTATTTAGCCAAGAAAACCGGTATTTTCGGTTGGAAAGCAAAAGGTATGGTTGATTTTCGGGGAATTTGGGTTGGAACTAGTGGAAAACCTTCAGCGATTTAATAGTAGCGTGAGCCCAGCCGGGCACGGTCTTCAAAGGGTCTTCAAAAATGTCTCAAAATTCTCACAGAATTTTCACGAAAAGCTTCATTTAAACCTCCTAATAGTATTCTATCTTTGTTTAGAAATGCCAAGCGCTTCGAAAAATTAATTTGGTTTTGTAGTTGACGAATTCTCCTAGCTTGTGCATACTATAAAATCGCTGTGTTCTCGACACTTAGAAAATCTGTGTCGAGAACATAGCGATTCTATAGTATGCACAAGCTCGGAGAATTCGTCAACTACAAAACCAAATTAATTTTTCGAAGCGCTTGGCATTTCCAAACAAAGATAGAATACTCACAGGAGGTTTCTGAATGAGGCCTTCGAGATTTTAGCATATTTGTCAGCATCGGAGGCTCAAGTTATGTTGTTTCAGTCACCATTTTGATTATGTCACTCCTCCAACATGGCCGCCGGTAAGTTTGTGACGTCATCCGAACACACACTATACTACACGAATCTATTATCTTAATATTTTCAATGGGCATTAAGGGAGATAAAGCCTCACTGATATCGGATTTACACTTTAGGAACTCAAGCACCATTTAAAAGTGTTATTTGTCTCAGCGTTAAAGGCAAAGTAATACGGGCAACATTTTCGTGCATTGTGTCGCGCAACAATGTTGCGTTGTAAGTTGAGATGTTTATTGCGCGTATTACCACCTACGCGCGCAACAAATTTTCATGTTGCAAAGAGTAGAAGCGACCTCTACTTTTTGCAACATGAAAATTTGTTGCGCGCGTAGGTGGTAATACACGCAACATCAGGGCTGCAACCTGCAACGCAACATTGCTGCGCGACAAGTTGCACGATTTTGTTGCCCGTATTACTTCACCTTAATTATAATCTCATTCTATTTCTTTGAAGGTTTGGATATCCCGACCCAGACTACCTGCGGCGAGTTAAAGAAGAGTTGGCTGCAAAAGGAATCCGCTGACCGAGGAAAGTGCCGTGTCACTCCTACTTGCAATGAGCAATGCACTTTTAGCTTGTCTGTTTACTGGATATGATGTACACAGCTCATTGTCTTTTTTTTTTTTATAACGGCAGGGAAGTCTTTGCTTGAAAGCTAGTTGTGTGGAACGAAAACTTCCTTTGGAAAAATAACGGGGGTCGATTATTACAAGTACTGTTGCAGGAGATTGTTTTATAGCAATTTTACCTGGTGCACGTGCTCAGAACGAAAAACGTCCCGACTTCTCGTGCTGTAGTCTAATGGTTCTACGGAAGCAAAATAAGAAAATTCCAATAATAATTCACGAAGAAAATAGGCGTACTTAATGCTTTCAATATACAATGCAGTTTTGGTTTTTTATTTTATCAGGAAATCGTCTCCTGATTTATTGGATATATATGCTCCGCAGTTCAGTATAAAATTTTAAATTTACTGTGTTTGCCGGGTCCGTGTTGAAACATTTTAATTCCACTCAAGAAGATTAAAGGCTTTATTACACCGTAGTTTGCACAGCCGAGATTACAGGTTCACCAACAGATTCTTCGCCTACAGCTGATTCACACCCTTACCAAACCAAGTGTATTTTAAAAGTGATTTAAAGGTACTTTTAATCAGGTATTTGAACGATTTGAACTATATTGTGAGCTCATCATGGTGTATTTTTATTATATTTTAACAAAAATTCTAAAATAGTGGCAAGAGCTTGAAATGTATTTGAGGTATAGTTAAATGCTATTTAATAAACCGGATAGGTTTTTCCATGTATTTGGAAGCTATTGGTCGCCAAAACTACATTTCAAATAGAGTATTTGAACACTGTTTTGACAACATGACTGCCGAAGTGTTACTCTAAATTGTTTTAAATAGACTATTTGAACACTGTTTGGAAAAGAATCATAAAATGTTGTCGATTTATAATGTAGTTGAAACAAGTAAAAAATAAAAATACGTTTTAAATATGATGTTTAAATACTATTTGAAATGGACATTCATTACTACGCTTCTAAATAGCTCATAAATAGTCTATTTAAAACATGTTTGAAGTTGAATTCATAAGTCAGAGCTATTTGAAAGGCGATTTTAAAATACTGAAACTAGGAGCTGTTTCCAAACAGATTTAAAAGACTATTTTCTAATATTTTGAGAGAAAAACACTTTGTTACAGGTATGAACACAAAATATATTTAAAGTTCACCTCCCCCTCCATAAGTGAGTAAAACTGTTTTAAACGTATTTGTGACAAACTCACAGAACAAAATAAGTGCTATATCGGTTTTCCTTTTAATTGCAGCAGCAATGAAAACGTTTATAGAGTTTTATAGACACATACCTGTACCCCCCCCCCCCCCCCCCCCCCGATTCGATCCTTTACTACAGATTCGTTATGGTGGTCTTTGCAAATACAGTTCCTTGTTTATCATCATGACAGTATATACGGAGGCCGAAGTTAATTATCAACCTCACACGTGTAGCCGAACGCCGACTTGCGGGCCGGGAATTGAACCGGAATTGAATAGCAAGGCGATATCGAATGGCGCGTCAAAATACATTTTATTTTACATTTATCCCGACATATTCATTTTCTGAAAAGGTATTATTAAATGCAGTAGCTCGCTGTCAAATCAAACCATGGTATAGTTCCTCGCTTAACACTGGATTCAGTAATAATATCGATGTGTCCGAACGCGTTGTAGATCGAAGCATAAATGTTATGACGATCGATACGGCAATGCTTCATTATTATTCTGCGAAATTCAAATACCTGAATGACCTCAGCGTATGTTGTATTCTATTCCGCTCAATAAAGCTTGTGTTTAGAGCAGCGAGGCCTATCGCTCGTATATATTTAGCTTACATGTAAGCTATATGCGAGAGCACACATTATTTTGTACGCAGACAATTTATGGAGCGCTCCGAAAAGGAAACATTAAGTTATACACGAATGATGAGTACAGTTAAGTCTCTTCTTAAGAATTAAAAGCCATACCTTATATCTGTTTTGGGCCCTCTTATCATGGAATCCTGCACTTTTTCACTTGAAGAACGACGAATCATTGTGAAGGTCTGTGAAATTCCCGCTCAGTCTCGCGCGCTAATCTCGTTCCCAGTGTCCTCTCTATCTAGCGTCACATATCACGTGAGATATCTCACGTGAGCACAAACAAAGGTCGTTTGAATTTTGTGCGCGGCCATTATAGCAACCGTTTAGAGATTTCGATTTTGTGGACGTTGTTTTATCCAAGAATGGGCTTATCAACAATTTATCAGCAGAAGAGATGAATATCTGAGACGACAGTCTGCATCGGGACGTTTCAAATGTGAGTACAACCTTTTTTTTTAATCTTTTTAGTCATGTACGAAGCTTGAGGTGGCGTTCGATTGAACGTGTTCCGGAATATTAACAGAACATGAAAGCTGTCGAATTATAACTATGTTTTGCCAGATTTACATGTGTATAGTGCAAATGTGTCTCAACAAACCATAAAGAAAGCGCTGTAGTGTTTATTTTTATTCCGGAATGCGGTTATTTAATTAATCGAACGAAGCATATTAGCGTACGGTAAGCTACATGTAAGAGATTAAAATTAATACTGTAACGCTTCGACTTTATGCAATGTACGATAAGAAGACGTGATTATTTCTTGACAACAGTGAGTGGTTTAGTGTTATTATATAGTTTGTTGGGGTGAAACAGCATTCGTTCTCCTGCCAAATTAAATTCAAAATATATTAACCTCGATCGGTCCTCGATAGTACATGCAATATGATGTACACTGTACATAGACAACATTATAAAATGAGGCTACATTCGATATTTGTCTTGGTACAATTTAAGCTTACATGTAAGTTAAAACATTTCGGTTTTTGCTTTGAAATTAACTGGTCATGATACAGATTACATGAATGAGCTCCAGAATTTACGTTTAACGTACAATCGTCATGAAACGCTGAGACTTTAATAGATCGAAGCTTGTACATGAAAGATCATCTGTAGTCTTGCTTCGTTTTGCGTGTTGTGTCATACCTGCAAGCTTGTAGTGAACCCTTGCGTTTAATCTAGTATTTACTGCTATAAATAATGGTTTGTGTGCATGACTGTGTTGTGGATATTTTTTGTTGGACCACTGATGTTTCAGATTTAAAAGCAAGTAAAAACATTTTGTCTTTGTGAACAATTTACTTGACAAAATGTTGTGTTTACTCTTAAACGTTTACCAAGGTTTCAATTTACTGTGGTCAAGTTACTTTACCTTCGCTAGTACTCGAATCACCAGTGCAACAAATTGAATTGGCTTGAATTTCCAAAAACATGCCTGCTATTAGAAGTGAAGCGGTGGCTTTCGTGTTCATTGCCTTTTATTTTCTAGTTCTTGAGCGGCAAACAGTAGCCTTGAGATTTCAGCAGCTGTTAACTGCTACAGCACCTCACTAAACTGAAGGGAAAATGGATAGTTTTAACTCAAATTGCATTATGAAATACAAGGCCTGCTAGACATGCATGGCCATGGCCAATGTACCTTTCAGATTGTCTGCCATAAGGATCAAAGGCTTTACCAGGATTGTTTTGTGAAGGATTATTTTGTGCCACAGCTAAAAAGCTGTGAACATGCAGTCAAATAAAGTGATCTGAACACCACAGGAAGTGAAATAGTATGCCACCCCAAGGGGATGTATCTGTCATTTTGACCTCGGTTACTGACCTAAATCAGGGACGTAGATTCAGTTTTTAATTGGCGGGAATATAGAACTGACAGACGGGTAAAAAATAAAAAATGTAGTCCTTTTAAAGCTGCACTAGGCTTTAACAGCCGGAAAAATGAAGTTCACAGCCGGGTAATTTCCCCGGCTCCCGGCTATTATCTACATCCCTGCTAAATACCATCTGTACAACTAATTTTTGTCTTTGGGGGACAAGAGAAAACATAGTTTATGCATGTTCTACAACAAGCATGTGATCCTCATGTAGTAGTGTTGTGCCACAAGCATTCAGATGTAATCTCGTGCATTGCAGCAGGATGAGCGAGCACTGTCAAAAAATCATATTAGATACTAGTATAATAATAGACAGGCTAAACACTACTCCCACTCGTTACAATAAAGTATTTAAAAAGTAAAAAGCTTTCCCAGTAAAATTTCAGAGAGAATTTACTGTAGTACATTTTGTTCTCTTCAATGATATTGACCTTTTGATCTTGGCAGATCATCTCTCAAATTGATTGGAGGATTTCATGCTGTCCAGAGTGTCGTTAGAATTATTTTCTTTCTTTATGCCGGTGTTCGGTGCTACATGTAGCTCTATTGGCAAATATTGCGGTGTGTTTGGCTCACTTTTGTTGCACGATAAATACTTATCGGCTAAAGTTTGTTATTGCTTTGAAAGTGCTAGGGTCGTTACATTTCTCAGGCCGTGATTTAATGTCTAAAGACTGTGGTGTGCAAGACTTGTGAGAAAGTGTTTCCCATCACAGATATAGGCATCTTAGATGCAAGTCTCAAAATGCTGTAGTCTACTATTCCACTGCAATAAAATCATGAATTCTTGAAATTATTTTTAGCTCTTTAGTTAGTTCTTTAGTTGAGTAGTGTGTCTCAGTGGAGCTAGGATTAATCTCTGCTGTTTCGTAATAGCATTTAATTTGGCATCCAACAGATACTCTGCGGCGTGGTTGCTGTATTGTAAATCTCACATATGCTGGTAAATTCTTACGTTCTTTCCTCAAGCAATGAATGAGACAATTTAATGTCCTTAGGCAAGACTTGACTTTCGGTTCTTTGGCGAACATCCTCAGTTGCTACCATGTGTATATGTCTTGTACATGTAGAATGATATGAAACCATTCAGTTGAAAATGAAAAATTTGTCACTTTTGTATTCCTGGGGAGTATCAAATGGTTTTGTTTTCTCATTGGCTCTTGTAATTAAGCCGATAGGATTGTTGTAGTTTTGATTTGATGTTGTATTTCTTCAGAAGGCTTTTTTGCAATTTCTTGTGCATGTATAGTACTTTTTGACAAAAAGGGTAGCTCTTGTAGAGTTGTACAGAGGTGTTCTCGCAAATGACTCAATAAATAAGACATTTATGTATCTTGTACAACAAGCATGTGATCCTCGTGTAGTAGTATTGTGCCACATGCATTCAGATGTAATCTTGTGTGTCGCAGCAGGACAAAGCACTGTCAAAAAATTTTAGATACCTATGCAGTAGTATAAAAATAGACAGGCTGAACATGACTCCCACTCGGTACCAAAAATGTATTTAAAAAGCCTAAAGCATAAAGATTTCAGAGAGAATTGCATCTTTAGATCACAGTTATGAATTTGTTCTATTTGATGATGTTGGCCTTTTGATCTTGGCAGATTATCTCTCAAATTGATAGGAGTATTTCATGCTGTCCAGAGTCGATAGAATTATTTTCTTTCTTCATACTGTGATTCGGTGCTACAGTAGCTCTATTGGCATACATTGCAGTTTCTTTGGCTCACTTTTGTTGCATGATAAATACTTATCGGCTAAAGTTTTCTATCGCTTTGGAAGTGCTAGGGTCGTTAAATTTCTGAGGTCGTCAAAAGTCTGTGATGTGCAAGACTTGTGGGAAGTCGATTGTCCATCACAGATATACAGTTTAGGCATCTTAGATCTGAGTCTCAAAAGTGCAACCAACTAATGTTAATGCTCCTCCACATGATTGTACAGTACATGTAAGTGTATAACATAAAATTCCCATCTCAAAAAATTAAGTAAACAACCTAATTCTTGAGCTTCTAAATTGGAATACATGTAAGTGCCTATACACTTAGGGCATGTTTACATGGAGGGAGGGTGCCCTGGTTAACTGAGCTACCCTGGGAGAGCCAACGTTTCATGTTTCTTTAGAAAATGCATTGAAGCGTGTACATGTTAGAAAGGGTAACCCACCTTCCCGAGGCACCCTTCTAGGAGGGCTATCTTTTTGCCATGTAAACGGTTCGTGTCGGGTTACCCGGCTAGCCGAGGTGAGAAGGCCGCGAAAAGATGGTGGTATAAAATTACCATCCTGGGGAATTGTTTCACTTACAGACTGTACCAATGATATCTGCTGAACAGAATGAATTAGTAGAGTGCAAAATAATAGCCCCAGACACTGCAAAGCAGCCCCTTGCAGAATGAATGATAAAAAAAATTAAACTTGCCGCCAAAACGTTTCTTTTTTGTGACATCTTGTTTGTTGTGCTTAGCGGCCACTCAAAAGTTTGAAGTACTGACATTACCTTTCAAAAGCAAGTAGCATAGAACTGTCTGTATAGTTTAAGGCAAAACTACTTTGAGTGGCCTAGTGTCAGTGTTGTGTACCAGGTTAAAAATAACCCGCAACAAGGAGCCCGTTGGGCTTCGAAACTGGCTCGTTTGGTCTCATTTTCCACCCGGTTTTCATTTTAGAGTTTTATATTAGCAATATACAATCTAGAGTCTATTAATATGCACAGTCCAGTCCACATTTACATTCCACAGTCCGCTTTACATTCCACACTGAGGCTACAATTTCAGGTCTATATCTTTTTCTCTGAACTTTGTATTGTTTTTTTTTTTTCGCTTTAAAATTCTTGAAACCACCTACTACAAGGAATCAGGATTGTTTAAACACAGGCATTCTGGAGAATCGGTGATAGGATTTCGAATAAATAAACAATATCAACATGATAGATCAAATAATCATCAACAGCCGACCATAGCGTGACAGAAATATGAGATGTGTGGAATTTGAACGTGACTCCACGACGTAATGCTTGAGAATTGTTTACTCAGCAGTGACTTGCCGGGACGTGTTTGTTGAATGATTTATTTGATCTAAACTCAACTGTTTGACAATTGATTTGGTTAGAAAAGTTCAACCCGCTTTCCTTTTACCAGAAATAGAACACATCCTGAAATCACAGCGATTTAATGTTTAACAATTCCGCCGAAATTAGAACGGTAAATATTTCAACTGTAAATTGTCGTTTCGATGACATCACTGATTTCTGAAAACCGGAAGTAAACTAGGTACGGTGTTGGCCGCAGCAAAATCGATTCCCGGGGCAGGTGACACGACAGAAAAAAAAAAAAAAAAAAGAGGGTATTTTAAGAACTGACTCGTCGCAAGCGACGAGCCAGTTAATAATTATTGTTTATTATTGTGCATTCTTTTTTTTTCAATTAACTTTGATTAATAAGTACATTTTTTTATTGTTTTTCTGCAGAAAAGTATGTGCAAATGAAGGGGGAAAAAGGCCCAGCAGGTACAGGATGCATAACAGGGCTGACTCACAAGAATAAGGGTACGTCCGATTGACTGATTCCGGAGTAGGAATATGCAGAATGGTCACAAAAAAATCACATTCTTTGAGATTTGGGAGCCATAAGAACACTTAACTTCTGCTACTGTCGTATCATAAACATGTTTTAACAGATTTGCAAAGCAAGTGTGCCTGAACAACCAATTCTCAGAGACTTCTGTTTACACTTACAGTGTATTCTGGAAAACGGTGAATTGAATGTGCCCTACATTATTGCATTACAAATTCAAATATTTTGATTTGACAATGCAAATGTTCCTTCTTACATGTACATGATACACGTGGATTCGTGAGTGTACTGTAGGTTATTTGCAACTAAACTTGAATGTGATGCTGAGTATGTGCTCGGTTTTCCTTTAATATTTGGATTTCATCTGAGAGGTGCACAGTAACTTTCATTTCCACAAAAAAAAATACAAGATGTCAAGTTGTATACACCAAATTGAAGAAACGTTGACCCATGAAAAGCATAAACCATGAATGATGAAACCGAATTGGATTCTGGGTACTGGCAGCATTGGCAAGATGTTTTCTTTGTTTGAGACATTTAAGAGCATGATTTATGCATCCTGTGTTAATATAATGTGTATTCTGTCACAGACAAAGATTAAATTTTCTAACTTCCCAGTAAACCTTTGGGTCGCATCGTTCATGGTTTATGCTTTTCACCCGACAACGTTTCTTCAATTTGGTGCATCATTTTATAGTGCGGCTACTGTTACTGGGGTCACCCAGACAAAGTTAACCAATCACAAAACAGAACGAGAACAATAGATGCCAACATTTTTTACTTTAGCCAATGAAATGTCGAGTACAGAACAATGAAATTTCAACTTGTTCACTCGTGAAGCTTATGTTGAATAAAGCTTTAGCTAGCGTTGACTTTTCGATTTAAAAATTTGAGTAGTTTCACATAATACATGAATGAATGTCGTGTCATGCAAGTGAGCGAGAACTGATTTCAAACTCTATGAAAGCAGTGAACGCGACAGCCGTATGTTTGGGCAAATTGCGTGGCGGATTTGAATTCTCGGAAAAAATAACAACTCAACCGCCGGTTGTTTGCAAATCTTACAAGGTACACTGCCAGCGTAGCATATATAAGCATTTATTTTCTAACTGTTTGAAAAAGAGCGGCTCCTTCATTTCAATTCTTTTTTATTGAATTGCTGTCAGAATTTTTTCCGTTGCAGATTTTCTTTGCAGTTTGAGCACTAGATGGGTTTCTTTAATCTCCCAAGGCGGTCGTGACGGTTTTGAAGAAATCATTTTGGTGAAAGTATTACAAGTCTATATTTGTATGTGCCAAAAAAATAGAAATAATTATTAACCAAACCTCGAACTCTGTGAAAAAAAATATTCTAGTCTGACGGTTGAGTTTTTTATTTTGTCAGGAATTTATGCGAGGGAGTTGGATTTACTGTTTTGAATCGTCTGGAAAATTATAATAACTCAACTGGTGAACCGCTGTAATATCGATGGATTTTCCAGCAGTGAAATATATGTTGAAGAATGCGCCGTTTCTATAAGACGATACTCTTTTTATGCACTTTTGAATTTCTCTTTTACTTAATTTTATTTCAGCTTCATCTGACTGTCGGAACCTATCGTGTGGAACTCAAAGCGCATAAAACTTAATTAACCATGACGGCAAACAAGCCGTGTTTTCGTTATTTTGAAATCCATAGGTCACTTTTTAATTTGCCTGAACTATGACCGTCGCTTTCACTTGTACTTATGCAGTTAAGAATATCTTCTTTCGCTGTCGTCAAGTGTATTTATTTTCCAACCCCGCCGTTGACGCCGTAGAGAAAACTTGAATCTGTTACAAGCTATTAAACAAATTATTTTAAATCCACCACCAGCACTTTTATTTGTGTAGACATACAGTACAGCCGTCGCATTCCATATTTTCACACAGTTTGGAGTTTCTGTTTCACTCAAATCGCCGACATTAACCTTCCAAATCGCGCTGTTAAAACAAGTCAAGTTCAAAAGGGGTGGAATCGAAGTTAATTGAAAATCCAACGCTGTACAGCCAAAACTCATATCACACAGTTTGGAGTTTCTCTTTCATTTGAATCACCGATATTTACCTTCCAAATCGCGCTGTTAAAATAAGTCAAGTTCAAAAGGGATGGAATCGAAGTTAATTGAAAATCCAACGCTGTACAGCCAAAACTTGTATTGATCTGTTTCGATGGCGAACGAACAAGTTGAAATTTCATTGTTCTGTACTCAACATTTCATTGGCTAAAGTAAAAAATGTTGGAATCTATTGTTCTCGTTCTGTTTTGTGATTGGTTAACTTTGTCTGGGTGACCCCGGTAACAGTAGCTGCACTGTAATACTTGACTGCTTAAACACAAAGCATATTTATCAAGGTGCCACAAAAATATCTTCAAGCATCGTAATTTTTGTATTGAACAAAAAATCGAAATGTAGAATCAAGGAATGGGATTCGTGAATTAAATTGAATGGTCATGATTGTGAATAATTGCATAATCAAGAATTTAGACCAGTAATAAGTTCACGGATTTGGTTTTCATGTTGATATACATGTAAATTATCAGTATATTAATTTTCAGAGGACCAAAATATTATTTTATACTTAAATTTTGACTTTAAAATACTCAAATTTTGACCCTTTTTGGGGTCAGCAAATTACATGCATACAGTTGTCATCTGTTTTATTGAATTTTTTATATTTTGTAGTAAATTCGAATTGTATTTAACAACTATTCACCTAAGTGGAGGTGGGTAGTGGTGGGTAGTTGCTGGGAGGTGAATAGCACTTGCTATTCCGAGTTTCAGTAGCCAATCAGAGCGCGCCAACAATGCTATCCACTGTTTCAGTATATACTAAATTTATATATTATTATAGGGTTTGAACCATGTTTTAAAATTATTTGTAAGGAATTTAGAAAGTATTTCAAATATATTTTTATTGTATTTTGACAGACATAATTATGAATAAACCATTTATTGCAAATGCTACTCCATGTTGTTTTTAAAATCTTTTAAAATCTATGTTCAGTGTATTTTCAGGTAGTTTGAAAGGCTCTTAAACCCGATTCAAATACTATTTATAATATATTTTGAAACATCACCCATTTTCTCCATTCACGAAATATAGAGGCCTTTCAAAATACGTCACAATAGTGTTTTAAACAGGTTTAAACATCGTTAAAATAAGTCAAAAACTACATAAAAACTATATTTCAAGCACGAATTTTCAATGTATTTTGAATACAAATACATTCAAAATAGCTTTCCAAACAGTTTGCAAATAGTTTAAAAATTGTTTTTTAACAATTTGTAAACTGTTTTGATGCTTATTTTCCTCTATTTCAAATACGTTTCAATATCGTTTTAAACAGGTTTAAACATCATTAAAATAAGTCAAAAACTACTTAAAAACTACATTTAAAGCACGAATTTTAAACGTATTTTGAATACAAATACATTCAAAATAGCCTTCCAAACAGTTGCAAATAGTTGGAGAATTTATAATGTATTTTTAAAAGATTTGTGAACTGTTTTTAAAACTATTTTTTAAGGTGTTGAAACGTATTTGAAATATATTTTAAAACGTATATGGATATGAATTCATCGAAACTACACTCTGAAAAGGTTTAAAAAATATATTTCAATATCGTTTTAAACAGGTTTAAACATCGTTAAAATAAGTCAAAAACTACTTAAAAAACATGATTCAAATACATATTTTTAAGGTATTTTTCAAAAATATATTAAAAATAGTTTTTCAAAATACATTAAAAACAGTTTTAAAATAGTGTTTGGTTTGGTAAGGGATTCAGTTGTAGTGTTGATACTGTTCAACCTGCGTTCGGTGCATTCGTTCATTGCAATTCGATGCAAAATACAATGTTCCGACTAAGAAAACGTCCTAAATACACTCAAAGTGAATCCCTGAAAAGAACAGAACAATAAACTTAGCTAAACTGCGGAACACCCAGCAACTTACTTGCATCATATTAAACAACAATAGTACCTATTGTTTCGTGCCTCGTTCTTCATAGAGTTCCGACACATGTACATAACATGAATCTAATTTGCGAGGTATTCTGCAATTGCTCCAATAAACTTAATTCAATCCGGCGTCAAAAGGAAAAACATCAAGGAGCGGATAAATCTAACTTTTGTCGCAAAAAACAACATGGCCGACGCGAAGAGCACCTACCTCGTCGTCCCCAGGGCCTTCTCCGCTTTGTTGAATTCAAAATGGCGGCGGGTAGGGCGGAGAAGACCCTGGACAAGGCTGTCAAAATACTGCAAGAATCGTGACGTATTTGTCAAGTGACACATGATCAAATGGTGTTTTCAGAGGTTCTTCCCAGTGATTGGTAACCGTGTTTGTTTGCAGAGGTTATTTCCAGTGATTGGTAGCCATGTTTGTTTTCGGAGGTTATTTCCAGTGATTAGTAACCGTGTTTGTTTTCGGAGGTTATTTCCAGTGATTGGTAACCATGTTTGTTTTCAGAGGTTATTTTCAGTGATTGGTAGCAGTGTTTGTTTTCAGAGGTTATTTCAGTGATTGGTAGCCATGTTTGTTTTCAGAGGTTATTTTCAGTGATTGGCAGCCATGTTTGTTTTCAGAGGTTATTTTCAGTGATTGGTAGTCATGTTTGTTTTCAGAGGTTATTTCCAGTGATTGGTAGCCGTGTTTGTTTTCGAAGGTTTTTTCCAGTGATTGGTAGCCGTGTTTGTTTTCGGAGGTTATTTCCAGTGATTGGTAGCAGTGTTTGTTTTCAGAGGTTATTTCCAGTGACTGGTAGCCATGTTTGTTTTCGGAGGTTATTTCCATTGATTGGTAGCCATGTTTGTTTTCAGAGGTTATTTTCAGTGATTGGTAGCCGTGTTTGTTTTCGGAGGTTATTTCCAGTGATTGGTAGCCGTGTTCGTTTTAGGAGGTTATTTCCAGTGATTGGTAGCCATGTTTGTTTTCGGAGGTTATTTCCAGTGATTGGTAGCCATGTTTGTTTTCAGAGGTTATTTCCAGTGACTGGTAGCCATGTTTGTTTTCAGAGGTTATTTCCAGTGATTGTTAGCCATGTTTGTTTTCAGTGGTTATTCCTAGTGATTGGTAGCCATGTTTGTTTTCAGAGGTTATTTCTAGTGATTGGTAGCCATGTTTGTTTTCAGTGGTTATTCCTAGTGATTGGTAGCCATGTTTGTTTTCAGTGGTTATTTCTAGTGATTGGTAGCCATGTTTGTTTTCAGAGGTTATTTCCAGTGATTGGTAGCCATTGTTTGTTTTCTGGCAATCTGAAATCAAATGAAACGAGAACATGTCATCATATTTTATGCGACAAACGAATACGCCATGATTTTTGGAGTATTTTGGCAGCCATGTCCTGGGTCTTCTTCGCCGACCCACCATTTTGCATTTGGACAAAGCGGAGAAGGCCTTGGAGAACAGGTTTCGAAGAGCACATGGTCGTAACTCTCGAAAAGGCGTATGGGAAGTTCGGAACATTTACTTTTGTTAGTGGAGGAGAGAGGCCACTTGAAAGGTAATGTACGTGAAGTGGGGACGGCGAAAGTGGCTTTTTAATTTTTCGTAGTTTAAAAAATAAAGACGGGCGCCAACTGTCTTGAGTTTAATAGGAATTGGCGCATGGCACTATTTTAACAGTTACACCTTATGTTCGTGGAATATGGAACAGTCGCACCGACTTACTCGTTCTGGAATGTAACGGTTCCTACGTACGGAACCAAAGTAACAAAGTTAAAACTATGAAAATCAGGAAGCAACGTGGTAAAAGGATATACAGTTTTATAGGTGTAATTACGGACTGCTACTGATTTGAGCCTTTAAAGTTAAAAAATTCTGTAGGCTCTCGAAGGTTTTTGTACCCCACCGCATCATATCGAAAACTGCAACCTACAGCTGTAAGAACCCATACTGGTTGACTGTTCACAGTCCGATATTTTCCCTTGTGTTCGTCGAGTTGGATCGTTCAATTTGTTTAGTCGCTATCTTGAATCTCACGGCGCGATAAAAACTGGGGGAGCACAAAAGCTGCTCAGGGAGTGGGTGAAAAGTGAAAAAAAAAAACGGGGGGTGGGGGATCCTAGTTTTCCCGCCTCCTCCCTCCCCATCCACTGAGCATTTTTCCCCAGTTTTTATCGCGCCGTGACATCAGCTCAACATTGCGGCTAAACGAATTGAACGATCGAATTCGAACAGACGGGAAAATACGGGACTATAAACAGTGTATATGTCTTGTTAGTATAGAGTATACCACCATATAATAGTGATATATGATGCTTTCTTTTCTCGTGCATTACTTTAATTAATTGTAAACATCATAACATAATCGCAAAACCTGCTAAAAGGTGCATTTTTACAACATTTGTCAAACCTTATCCAACCGGTTCTGTGTCAAACTCCTTTCACATAAATTTCATGGTACTGGATTATTTTTTGCATGATTATTGCTGCTGTGCAAGGCTTTTAATTGAAGAAATAGTTGTTTGGATTATAAGCTACGCTGCAGCTGTACTTAGGCGAAAATGAAGTTTTGTTTGTGAATACGAAATGAGCAAGTGTGGCTGTTATTCTAAGAATTCGTATCCCTCAGTAATAAGAGGCGTAGCAAATTTCACTTTTGTAAACGGTCGATGCCATTTAAGCGACACTTTTCTAATATGTGCGCTGGCTCTATTATCACTAAAAGTATTTTTCCCAAAAAATAAAAAGATATTAAAAAAGTTGACACTGGCTAAAAATGTGGTGTTGGACGTTTCAGCAACTACTGTTGCCTTCTTCAGCAAAAGATAAAATGCAAATGTATAATGGCGTCCTGATGGTATACGATATATGCAAACATTAAATCGCACCTCGAAAGAATATTTTGAGGTGAAACAAAAGTCTGTAGTACATTCTTAATTATTTCTACAAATTCTTAATGTTGTTGTAAACGTTTGGGAGCGCTATGTGTTCGTTTATAGCGTTCGTGTTACGCACGGAATGCCAAGCCTCAAGAATTATTCTTTGTCGCCATGCCGATGATCTGTCAACAATTTCGACGCTCGTCAAGTCTATTTGGTGACTGTGGAGCATGTGGTGTTTGGCCAACAAAGAGTTTTTATCCAATGTTGCTATAGCCTTTGCGTGCTCTTTCACGCGTGATTTAAGCGCGCGCGATGTCTGACCAATGTAAACACAATCACAATCTTTACATTTGATCTTATACACCGTTCCTCTGGTGGCCTCTTTCTCGATCTTGTCTTTTGGCTTTTTAAATATGTTTGAGATTGTCCGAATAGGCTTATGAGCGACCTTGATGTTGAAGCTTCGAAGAACTTTTGCGATTCTCTCGGAGAATCCTTTGGCGTAGGGCAGGATAACCATGCCACGTTGGTCGGTATCGTTTACTACTTGTCGTCTATTCGGTTGGTGACTATTGTGAATGAAATTGGTAGGGTAGTTATAAGCGGTAAGGGCTTCCACTACTCGCTTAGTTTCCCGTAATGCTTCCTCCTCGGTGGAAGGAATATTCTTTGCGCGATCCATAAGGGTGCGTTCGACCGAGTGTTTATGCTGGGGATGGTGGTGTGATTTGAAATATAGGTAGCGGTCGGTGTGGGTAGCTTTCCTGTAGACAGACACGGTGATCGAGCCATCATCTTGTCTGGTTGTTTTTGTGTCAAGGAAGGCAATGGAACATTCTGATTCTATCTCGATGGTAAATTTGATATGGGTGTTGATGTAATTGAGATGTGAGTGGAATTCTTCCACGTGTGCCCTTTTTACGCACACATGGCCGTCATCTATGTATCAGAACCATCATTTAGGAGGGTTTGGAGCCGATGAGAGAGCCTTTTCTTCAACATGTTCCATGACAAGATTGGCTAAGATGGCGCTGACTGGAGATCCCATCAGACAACCGAAAATTTGTTTGAAATGGCCACCTTGGAACACGAAGAAATTATTGTCGAAGACGAACTGTAGAAGAGCCACGATATTACTGTCGTACGCACCCTTAACTGAAGATCGGGACTTAATAATTAGCTAATTATAGCCATTAAACAGTTCAAAACGTTTATTTGTATGTTCTCTACTGTTTTAACGACTAAAAATCGTGAAAGATAAATATATAAAACGCCTACATACGAAGCACTGTGAATTGTCCAACAACCGAATTTGCATAATGTGCGTTTTATATTCGCAAAAGCACGAAAAGTTTAATGTCGCTGTGGAAAAGGAAGACAAAAAGTGCAAAGTATTTTTATATTTCTATGCTAACTAACATTTGTTTAGCAGACCTCAATAGATATTTCAAGCGTTTCAGTCTGGACTTGGGAAATAAAAGCCAGCGAAGACAGGGTACTTTCGCATGTTTTCAAAAAGCGATTAAGTGGGTACTAATGTATTAATTTTATTGAATCGCCAATTTAAACCATATCAAAATTAACTTGCGTTTCACACCTTTGAATGAACACTCAACTTAGGAATAACAAGAACTCTGCGAGTACTATGATTGGGCTGTTAAGGATATCTTCACTCCTTTTACTTCAAACTCTTCGAACTCTTCAAGAGAACTAACTTCAGTCAAAACACATGCCCGTCCTAAATGGATCATTCATTCCTGTACGATCTCTACTATGTGAATCAAACACTTTGAATACACCATCCCTTGCCTCAAAAATAGCGACTGTATGAATTATTATTGTCAATGATAAAATAATGACTTATAATTATCACGTAATAACGATTCAAAAGCCTCAAACAAAGGTAAACAACTCTCTTCTATTATACTGTCATTTCCATAATAACTTTCACTATACTCTAATAAATTGAAAGTTAACTCTCTTATACAAACAACGTCAGGAACTTCAGTTAACATAAGGCATTCTTTTTGTGTTAAATTAGAAAGATAAGTATAGAACTCATTACCAAAATTCGTAATTTCAACAAGATCTGACGCACATTATCATGCGACTAAAATTATACAATATAGCTGTTAAACTCATCGCTACACACTGACTACCCGCATTAGAACCAAAAAAAAAAAAAACATTTCCTTGGCTATATATACAAGGAGCACAAATAGTTTTAGACGAATCTACACCAAATGCACAGACCAGGATTGTTTCGTTTTGTTTTGTTTTGTTTGGGACAAATGCATTGATATAAGACTCCAAGTCATACCAAAGGTTCCCACCTTCCTCGCGCGCCCTTCGCGTTCTCGCGCGCCTCAATTCTCCCCCTTCCCCTTCGAACGCTTGCCACGCAGGCTACTGAGCCGTTAGAAACGAACCCGGGGAAACGAAGCATATAGAACCAAGCGGTAAAGGTCCATGGCCAAAAAAGGCAGGTTTCAATGATGGTGAAAAGAAATGATAATCTGTCCATTGCGGCTCCACTGGATGCGTTTATTAATGCTGTTTACGCGGCCGCAGGTAGTAATAGAAAAGTCTATACCTGTTGGACGAATACTCGAAAGTGAGCAGCTCTCTAATTTATCGAATTGCAGCCTATATACTCTCCAAACTTTACAATATATGATCAGTATCCCTCAGAATATAGAGTCAAAGACAGGATTTTTGCTCAAAAAGAAATTCGCGTTGTCATCTTCAGGACCTTTTGTTCTGCTTTGCTTGAATGAACGCGTGTCGATAAACGGCACAGTAACAGTTTATTCCCATAAAAATAAATGTATACAGGTAGATTTTTAATAATTAAATGATTTTACAAAGTAGTCTCCCTTTAAGTAAGATTTATCTAAAAAATATTCATCCGGTATCAGACGTTGGCGTTTGCTTATATTATAATTGTAATGAATTGGTAGGGAGGGGGTACTCCGCAATTAGCTACTGCTAATTAGTATAAAGTTAAAATTTGGGTACACGGCAGTTAATTTGGGATAATACAGATCATTTGGAACCTATTTACGCATCTCTTTTTAAGCTAGCGATGCACACATCTTAGTCATATAAGAAGAACACAAAAAAATACTTTTCTCTTTGCCCTTGGGCTCAAGTCATGAAATGTTTTCTTATCGCATGAGGGCTAATAGATTGGAAGTCCGATGATCGTATTTCACCGTGCATCCTCGTCACATAATTTGTTGAATTTTAAGTCAAAATTTACATTTCTTGAATCAGTTTTTCACTCCCTAATGTAACATTGCCTTGTATTTATTATATTTGAAGCCCGCAAAACGTTCAAATCACGTTTACCGCTGATTTCACCGATTTTTCATATCCAAAACAAATCACGCTCCCGCTAATATTTGGGTATAGGGGTGCCGCTGAGGGTAGATAGATAGATAGATAACTTTATTTATACACGGTATTTCCATCAGCTTTGACCCTGACCCTGTTTAGGACAAAAAAAGAAACGAAAATTCCTATCCTGTGTAGAACAACACCCTCTATTTTTGGACCCAGTCTAGGACACGACCCGTGCGTGGTTATTAATCTGAGCTTAAAAAAAAATAGTAGACGGATCTGAAACGAAAACGACTTCACCTTCGCATGAATATGCTAATCACGACAAGGGCAGTCACCACAAGCGCTAGGTTACCTGGAACCATACCCTGTTTAGGACAGACTTGCGTTAAATTATATACCTTGTTCACGACAAAAATGCCGAAAACCATACCCTGTTCACCGGCACGTCCCCGTATAGGACATATAACCAAAATAAATTGTTTCCAATTAGGTGCAGATGCTTGGAATTCATTGCCCAAATTCTTATAGATCCCTAAAATCAAATTAAAACAATATAGATGTTTTTACATCTAACAATAAACATATCAAGTAAATGACTTGCATGTATACTTTTAATTGGTAGGGATAGAGCAAGGCTGGTCACCCAAGTTTAGCATTAGGGTTGGTGTGATCCTGCTCAGGTGTTTGGCACCAGGGGAGTGCAAAACATAGGGATATAAAACTATAGGGGGATATCTAATTATATATAATAAATAAATACATATAAAATGTAAAAATAATAATAATAATAAAATAAAACAAAAAAAAATAATTAAAAAATAACTGACAAAATTATAGATTGTACCAGTCCAATATAATTCATTTTGTGGATCTAAAGTCTTTGACAGGTTTGAAGTTCTCATGCAAATGCAGCTCCAAGTCCTTTGCTAGGTTAAGGCGGGGGTCCACGTGAATTTGAATGAAATTTTAAGAGGTTTTAAGAAGGGATAGAAGAAGGAAAATGATTTTTTTGGAACACCAACAGACAGTTGATACCCACACAAGAGCACCGCAGGTTGCTAGCGGACTAACTTGGTGTCCGTCTATTAATTATGAACTACAAATTCTAATTTTAAAACTTCACTAAATCTTCAATATGGTATTTCTTATTTCTCTTAATTTTACATTCCTTTGATAAAAACGGTTTCCTCCCAAACAAACCCAAAAATCACCCATAAATCTACAAAACACCCATAAGTGATAACATAGATTCATGAGATGAGCAGAGAGTTTTTGGATTGCTTGAAATGTGAACGAGATAATTATTGCCATTAAAGCCATGTGTCAAGTGGTGGAAAAATGGCATTCATGTCCCAGGTACTGTACCTTTAAAAACTAGAAATTTACATAATTATGCTCACTTAACAATGTTTATAAGTCACAGTGTGGGCCAATGGTGATCTACAAGGGTGGAGCTTAAGCCAGTTTCTAAAGCTCAACTACTTCTGCCTTGATGGGCTGGAGATGCTCTAGTTCACTACACAGGCTTTACCCTGCAGCACTGCATGTGTTCAGTGATACCCATTTTATAAAGAGTGTTTTTAATAAAAATTCCTCTGTTGATCAGATGATTTACAACTGAATTTTTTTCCACCAGCTAACAGAAAATACAAATAGACCATTGCAGAAGGAAGAAATCTGGAAGCTCTGGAAGCTCTGGTGTGCCTGAGAGACAAATATGCCCACTGAGATTGCTAAAGCAGTTATGCTGTTACTAGTGTAAAGTCGTGCGTTAAATACCACTTCCTGGAAGAGATTGATGAACTGAGTGCTGTGACCCGTGTGTGAGGAAGCATGGAAAACATGGCCCCTCTGTTTTGTATGTCCTCAGACAAAATACAAAATCATCCCTTGAGAACTTTACTTGGATTAGTGCACTTGAAGAGGTTAAAGAAAGAGCTCCAGACTTGCTTGATTTTATTGCCACTGTTATAGGACTAAAATTAATGCTGTATACCCAATGAAGGGAGTTCAGTCTTGTTCAAAAAATCATTTCTTTCATCCATGCAATTGGACACACAGTCCACTAATCAGGTAAATTACTTCCAGACACCAATAATATTGAAAACAAGAATATTTTTTGTTGACCAATTATTATTAGTCTTCAAAGTCTTCAATTTTGTCTTGTTTAATAACAAACAGTTATGTATACACTGCTATTTTTTTTACATGCACTGAATCTAATGAGGATCGAAATGCACCAATAGCAACAAGCCAACGTGCTACATAAGCCACACGTAACCAATCGACCTCATCGCCTGATGAAGACTAGCAGTAATAGCAGTCGAAACGTCGCGATCAACATCTTAAAGTGACTCCATCGTGAGACAAACGAAAAAAGCGTTTACCTACAATATAATATTGTATCCATTAATCCTATAAGCCTTAACATCAAAATTTAAATTCCCATTTCTAGTCCCATACATTTCCTATAGAAGTTGTGGGGAGAAATTGTTTGGATATCAAGAGAACTTATCTTGTGTGATGATGTCCTTATTCTCATGACCTTTTTGATTGATAAGGCATTAATATTACAAGGAGAAACGACCTGATATTAACTGCTTTTTGTGTAGAATTAAACAAGCAAAAGTATTTAGCAAGCCCCAGTATATATACATGTAGACTCCTTCCAAATTTAGGAACACCAGAAATTAAAAGTCAGGGATCTCAAACTTGGGCAGTTTTAACAAATTTGATTAAATAATATGCTCTTTTCATTTCATTTCTTTTAAAGCTGCAGGTCCCATAGTAAAATTTAGGTATCGATGACCTCTCAGATGCAAAATTCCTTATCTACACTGTATTGTTTATGATAACAGTTCACATATAGCATAATGTTTTATTATGTAACTACAATCATTTATAATTTAACAATACATTTTTTTATTGTTTAGACATTTGATAGCAGTACATCTGATTATGGATAGATACAGTTCTCTTGGTTTGGCAAAATCTTGCCTTACACATCGCAACATGCTGGACGACCTAGGTGACAGTCTAGTGGATCACATGAGGAAGAAGGTCCAGAAAAGGCATGAGTTGTGGATAACCTAGCTTTGCCAATTTTGACTCTCGAAAATAATCTTGACCAACATCATGATATTGTCAAAGATTATCCACTGCCAACACATAAAAATCAAATTTCTTCATGACCAGCCAATGCTGCACTCCATGTACCCACAGGAAACCCTTTAACACTGAAATAAATAAAAGTAAAATTAAGAAATAAAAATCAATATTAAGGAAATAAAATATAAACATATCTAGAATTTGAACATATGTTCAAATCTATACAACAACAGTCACTGTGATTGCAGTTTAATTACTGGAAAGAGCAGTATATTCTTTTCAAAAGCTTACAACCTGAAAAAGTACAAGGTGGAATTTTATACCCCAAAAATCCTAAAAACCATACACTCCTGTCACTTTAAACCAGAGTACCCTTCTTAAAATAATCAACATTAAATATTAAGCAAAGGCAACTCCTAAAGCACTTTCAATAAAGTGACAAAAGGATATTTCATTGGCATTCTCCTTAATGGTTTTACAACTTCTACTATGCCTTGTGATTGTGGTAAATGAATGAAAATTTCTGCCACTTCCACAATCAATCAGAATTGGAAACATAGGCGTACGAGCTGCAGCCCCCCAGTCGTAAAAAATATAGTATTATTCGGGCAAAACTGGGTGACCATTCGGGCACCACAGACACAGTAAAATTACTGAATTTTGTGATTCAATGTCTTAATTTATTTGTTTTTATTTCGTAACTTACATTACTCACATGACTTTCTAACCGAGTTCTATACTACATCGATCATGTCATTCATGTGATAGCTCCATTAGATGCTCACCGCGTGAGCAGGCATAGAACGACAAATTTGCGTTGTGGTCCGCCAAGCCGGGTGGGAATGATAATGTAGACCGCGCAGGGATTGAAACTACGTTTCTTTTTCTACGTATTCTCCCATCCCAAAAACAGAAAACCTTAAACTATTGCACCTATTTCTCTCTTAAAAAATGAAAAGAAGTCGCTACTTTGACTATGTGTACCTGAAAAAATTTTCGTGTGTGAGAATGTCAACAACATTTTTGTTAGCGTATTCTGATTTCAGAATGACCAGAATATGTCCCAAAAA
This sequence comes from Cladopsammia gracilis, assembly GCA_022457155.1. Lineage (NCBI taxonomy): Eukaryota > Metazoa > Cnidaria > Anthozoa > Scleractinia > Dendrophylliidae > Cladopsammia > Cladopsammia gracilis. Next base: position 603,984 of record JAJGOT010000198.1, read on the forward strand.
TAGGCGTCTTAAGTATAACATTTGGCGACCATCATGTATGCGCGTGGTTGGTATCTGGTCGTGGTCGATTAAAATAGTATGTCTTCGTTAAAGTCTCGTAAAAGATCTTATCGGTACCGTGTGAAGTGCGAAGAATGCGAGATATAGAAGCTCATTCTCAGATCGTTCAAAGCAGTAGAAAAGAAAAATGTCAGCGAGTGCTATAATCATCATCATCATGACAAATAAACATGACGTCACGAATTTCATTCGGGCAAATAAAGTTCAGCACCCCCGACAAAATTTTTCCCGTACGCCTATGATTGGAAATCAAACAAATTGTGATTTGCTACCATAAGTATCCACAAATGACTTACCGGTACCGGTACTAGCCTGCATGGCAAGCGTAAACAGGAGGGGGGGGGGGGGGCACGAAAAAGGAGGGGGGAGAAGGGAAGGAACGCCTGCTATGAGAACCGGGCTATTTGTATTATGCCCACCGACTTCCTGGTAATCGAATTATGTCAACCTTTGATATGTTCACCAATCAGAAACTAGCACATACTTTTACGCATGGCTGACTTCACACAGAATTTACTATGTTAACCACCCAGCGCAAATTAGCCAATCGGAATTTTGCAGCCACCAGCATTCGCAGTCTAAATAAAAAAAAAGGGGGTCTTTATTGCTGACGCCCTTTCCCTCTGTCCCCAGTTCTCCTCACCAGACACCTTCTATGCAGGTTACAAATTACTTGGTCCTAGTGATATTTATTTACACTTTAAAGGGGAAGTGTCATAGGGATTTGGTGTCGTGTTAAAAATAAAAAAATGCTTTTGTATTAACAGAAATTGAAAAATAATGCCAGTCCAGTTTTGCAATAAAGGACCACAAAATGTATCAAAACTGTCAATAAGTGTATCTAGTAGTCATTAGACAGACTCATGGGTTTAAATGAATTGCAACTTGAAAAAGCTTAGCCTATTTTTTTTCAAGTTCCAACATTTTCATCTCCAAAATGAGCTAAAACAGACCATAATTTGTTCTGACTTTCAAGGATTGTTTTTTTTTGTCTTGGTGTTTTAGTATTACTTTGTAAATAATTAAAGGTATAAATTGTATTGTTTTATAGCTGGAGTTTTTCTCATTACAACACGCACGTTGATTGGTTGATTCATCGTCACATGACATCTAACAAACAAACTGTTTCCCGCCAATTGTGCCAAGCGGGCAACATTTGCGAAAGCGGGCAACAATTTTGACGTCAGAGGGTAACATTGCACTGTTGCCCGCTAGCGCACGTGATCAGACCGTGACAAAAGGTTGATTGAAAACCACTATGACTACAGCAACATAAGTGAGATCATGCAAAGGACAGCATGTTTGAGTACAATAACAAGTATATATTATATTGTTAAACAATAAATTGATTCACTGCAAACTTTTCAAATGTCTTGTCATGCTTTTTCATGCCTTGGTTCTTCAAAAGGTGGATACTGTTATCCTTTTTTTTGGGGGGGAGGGGGGGGGGTGATTGGGTCAACTTTGGCTTCCCCATTGTAGCTTATTCTGTGCCCAATATTATTATAGATCCTATCTTAGTCTTTATTTTGCGATCCCACCTTATTTACTTTGAATTTATCAATTATGCATCCTTGGTCTTCCTTATTTTCGATTTCCAATGAGGCGGTCATTTGAAAAATTTGACACCATTCTTATCACTCTAACAAGAGGCTCCTAGCAGCCTATACTCATGCGCATGCATAAGTAGGCTGTACCACAATGAAGGGAATGATTCTTCTAAGACTTATAAACATGAACATTGCTAATGTAAGTAGGGTTGTAGGAGACGCTGTCGTGACACTTGAGTAACGCTCTTTTACCGGAAGTGAGAGTAGCCGGAAGTCACTAAACAGGAAGTGTAGTGGAAAAGCTATGAACCGGAAGTGTACAATTTAAAATATGCGTGCATAAATTTGCATGCAAAATCGTGACACAAAAAATAAAAATAATAATAACAAGAGGCTATACTTAGCCTATACTCATGCGCATAAGACTCTAAGACGCGTTTATTTAAGTTACCAATTTTTTGTGCTCGCTTTTAATATTTAATTTATTGATTCCTGATCAAATCCACACTCGTCTATTACTTTCCAAGTCGTGAATTATTTCTGTTACATTTGAAAAGAATACTTGAAAAAATAGGCAGTCGAGGACATGCTGTAAAAAGAAAATTGATAATCAATATAAAGACTTAGTTTTCCTGTGTTACTAAATCGCATGCAACCGGTGTAAAATGGCTTATTCCAGAAAAAGTCCCCCCCCCCCCCCCGCATGCAATAGTTTTTTACCCCTCCCCTGCCCGTATTTCCCGGCCAGGCCGACCAACCCTTTTAACCCAGATGCCCCCTCCTGCCCGGGTTGCCATTAGCTTTTTGTAGGCCCTAAATAAACAGGAAATCACATTCAGGAGACCCGGGATTTTTTTTTAAAGTTTTCAAATCTTTGGTGAGAATTGCTATGAATTGGTCAAACATTTTGTAAATAAACGTTGCGTGACGCATTCACTAAAATCTCTCCGTGATTTAAGACCAAATCGAAATGCCGAAATGTTTCCATAACTTAAAGCTGGTTCTTTAAAAAATGCTTTGATTTTGCCATCTACAATAAGTTTTTACCAGGCTTCACAGTTTCTTCAAAGTGTTCAAAGTGTCCCAAATACACAATTTTGTTTTATGCAAATTTTTATGTCAAATGTAATTTGATAGCAAGCAGTTTTTATATGACCACTGAATAAAAAATATATTTTCTATGAAAGGTCGAAACTTTTGAATGAAACTCATATTTCCTTGAATGAAAATGTCTCTCCTTTGATTAAAAGAGTCAAACACCTTTCAGAATTCAGTGATTTTCTGCTTCTGGAAGTCTTGGCGATTTATTGTGTCCTAATTACTGCGCGGAACCGACTAGCGTCTGCGAAAATATAACAAACATCACAAAATAATTCAATTCAGCAACCTATTTTTATTATGCTTTCTATAATTTCCGACTTTTTCTGTGTAATGGAATGCCAATCTTATCCGGAAAAATGATTCGCGTAATGCTTTCGCTAATAAAAAAAAAACAGTTCTGAATGGTCAAAGGTACAGAAATGAAATGCTGGCGGCGTTTGAATCATGAGTTCGGATAGCTCATGGTCTTCAAACAAACACTTCGATTCACAGCTCGATTTTTCACTAAAACCTTTTTCCAAACCACGAAAACACCTAAAATAATCTTTTGAAAACAATGCTTGGCCACATTTGGTGAAAGCTGTGCTTGGTAAAGCAGTAAAAAGAACGAGAAAGTTCCCACGGATCCAAAGCGGGCACGTACAAACAGAACTGTGTTGGGGTCTGTGTTGACAATCGAGTCGTCTAATCCGAAGCTATCAGAACTGTCTCATCGTATAGCAATCGGGTGAACTCGCACAACTTCGCGCTTCGAAAGGTCGGACTTACTTACACAGGTGACAACATAGTGGTTACTAGTAACCTAGTAACCACAAAAAGCAATAAAGTCAGTAAAAATCGACATTAATATGACACGCATTCCACAGTCCATAATCCACAGAAGTCCAGTCCCGAAGTCCAAATTTTTAATTAAATCTGATGGGCTGTTTTGCCGTGTTTTTCTATTGTTCTTTCTTAAAAAAAGTCTTGAAATTACTCACCACAGGCAGCGAGGACTGCTCCGATCCAGACATTGTAAAGAATCGGCAGTAAAAACGGGAATAAATTGACAATGTGCTTATCAGTGCGAGAGATCGATGTTTGGCATTTTTGCCTCGGAAGAACTCTGATTAAGAATCGCGACAAATTCGGCCTCAAGTTGTATGCTGTGTATAAAAGCAACGTTTACCTCGATGGGAGAAATACAGGACTGACTTATACACCAATAAGACCAAATGACGGAAAATGTTTGTCGTGCGCATGCGTATCAAGCATTTGTCTTATATTTCAATTTACCATAAGAAAAGAAGCAATTTATATTTTAATAATTTAAACAAGATAAGAAGACGTCCGACATAAAGAAGAGTTACTCCTTTCATTCAGTCATTGTACTGCAAACCACGTTACTATTGAATGTTTTACAAATGAAGGCTGTACCACAATGAAGCCAGTCATTCTTGTGAAACTAATATATACCTGACGTGAACATTACTAATGTGAGTAGGGTTGTAGGAGACGCTGTCGTGACACTTCAGCAACGATGTTTTGCCGGAAATGAGAGTAGCCGGAAGTCACCAAACAGGAAGTGTAAAGCTGTGAACCGGAAATGCACAATTTAAAATATGCGTGAATAAATTTGCATGCAAAATCGTGACACAAAAAAGAAAAACGGAGGGCATTTTATAACTCATGCCGCTACGCGCATGAGTAATAATAATAAAAATAACAAGAAAAGCGGAGCCGAAACCTTACCTCATGCCGCTACGCGCATGAGTAATAATAGTCAATCCAGTCGTGAAATTTGAACCTCATCAAGCAGCACATTCACCTCCGCTGGAATCTCCCACACGGACTGTCAGTGAACCATTAAGCAGGTCACACCTTTTTCCTTTTATAGCTAAGAGATCTGATCTCTCATGAGAGCGTTTATTATGGAGACAACTAATTAGACAATTGCTCGATCCATTGTACAATATTCCGTCATGAAGTCAAAAACTCCCGGCAGAACCTGGTATATCAAAGATCCCCGAAACCGGTCGGAAGGACGGCAAGAACATCTCTTCGTTTCAGGACAATTAATTATACAGCTTGGCGTTGCTCTTTTTTTAACGATCTTAACCCAAATCATGCAACGACGAAGGAATTGCTTGCTTAACTCTTTTTCGGCGTCCTGGCCAAAATGGTACGATAATGTACCGATAAGACTCCACGGCTTTAAAAATTGCAACTTTCTCAATCGCGCGAACATTGCAGTTGTGTACATTGACTAGAATGTCCTTCAAATTGAGACACCCAATAAACACAAAAAAGTCAGCGATTTTCGCAGAATATCAGCGTTTGAATTTGGAGAAGAACAAAAATGACCGTTTTAAACGTCATAGAAAAACAACAAAAATCACGTTTTTGCCTTCAGTTTTTTTTTATTGAAATCATCGTTGCAAACCCAAAAGTCAACATTCACAGCAAAATTCAGTCCTAGTCCTAACTTAGAAGTGATTTTTTTTTTGCTCTTATTCGTTGCCGGGCCGAGCTGCAGCCTCTCGTTCTAGTGCATTTTGATTTTCAGCATCACGACCGCACTGCATGCTGGGAAATATCGAGAATTTTTGACAGGGTTCGTTCCGTCCCCCACATATTTCATATTTATACTAAGTCCACAGCCACTCCGACCTACCACCGAAATTTCACGCTTGTTGTGTTCTTCAGTGGTCGCAACTTCCAAAATATGCCGTGGTAGGTCGAGAAATTCATCCAGAGTCGAGTCCCAAAGCTGCTTCGTTTTGTGGCGGCCATTTTTCCAGTTCAACGATGAATGAGCCAATTAAATTTGTAAACGAAGTACAACACCTAACTCGCTTCATTGAGAAAGTGGACTCTTAGCTACCTTCACGCTTAATGATGCTCATCGGGCAGCTACTAAAGATGAAAAATGGCTGTAAACTTACCAAAAATCGCATACAAACCATATTTGATCTGTTCGTATCGCTTAACGAAGCAAAAACACTACGTCAGAATGATGTTTCTTGTAAACTCGAGCCTTCAGTGTTTTAGAACAGCAGCACTTTCCATGGTAACCCCAAATATGGAGTCACGAAATCCTATGGCTCGTTCATATGCAGAAAATCACTCAAAAACGTTAAAAGTCACCGTCGGAAAAGAGTTAAGCCCGGTTTCCATATGATCGCTACGATCGCTGCGATCGCTGAAAAAAAAGTTCAGCGATCGTAGCGATCATATGGAAACCACTCTCCAGCGATCGCAGCGACAACGATCGCTGCGATCGCTGTGATTCTATCTCAGCGATCGTGGCGATCGTAGCGATCATATGGAAACCACTCTCCAGCGATCGCAGCGATCGCAGCGACCGCAAAAATACCATGATGCACTGCGTACGCCCACTCAAAGGGTACGATTTGGACCTTTTTATGGAAGAAGTGCAAAGATACGACTGTTTTTACAATAAATTTTAAAAACAATTCACAGCCGCTATGTTAAATTTCAAGAATGAGGCGAAACGATATTGTCAGACCCAGGTCCCCTCGATCTTCATTCACTTTCTCTGCGATCGTAGCGATCGCAGTGGTCATATGGAAACCATCACTCGCTGCGATCGCTGAACTATTTTTTTCAGCGATCGCAGCGATCGCAACGATCGTAGCGATCGTAGCGATCGTAGCGATCATATGGAAACCGGGCTTTAGGCAGTGTTTAGAAATATGCAAAGACGAACACTTACCGAAAGGGCCAGACACTCCATCTTTCACTTTTCTTTCAGAAATCCACTGAAATTTATTACTTTAGAGGCATGTTTGTTGAAACATTCCAGTACCTTGTGCTACATAAACATTTGCTTCAGCTTTCTTGTTCCCTGCCATGTCTGCCTTTCTGGGAAATCTGACTTCCGTTTCTGAGCTTAGGCATGCGCACTAAAACCGGATTCCCAGATTTTCTGGGATAAAAATTCCATTAGGGACGGACCATTTAATTTTTGTGGTGGGGGGTTGGGCAATTTCTTCTGAGCATGCATTTTTTTCCCAGCATCACTATTTGCAAGAATTTTTTTTTACCTTAATGCAGGAATTTTTTTGTCGTAATTGCCCAACCCCCCCCCCCCCCCCCCCCCACAAAAATTAAATGGTCCGTCCCTTATCCCAGAGTCTCTCCTGGCTGACAGCAAACTTTGTCTGAGTCACGTACCCCTTCTTTCACAAAATACTAAAAAGCTTATAACATGTAAGCCATAACATCTTTAACAAATGCATTGCAAGTTATCTCAATAAATGCCACTTCATTTTTTCCTGTGTAAAATATATATAAAGCATCCTTGACATGACCTCGGTCAAAGTGATTGTTGACATGACGATCAAGTCTATTTCTCATTTAATTAAAATTGAAGTTTTCCAGCCTGTGTCATTCACGATAGAAGAAAATCACGTTTCATTAATGTTCCATGTACAATGTAATTGCTCACTCTTCGGGGCGTTATGTTATCAAATAAACCATAAGTCCTTTTTTCCCAACAGACTAGAGATCCCAACGGCAGAAGTCTACCCTTGGTTATTGGAAGCGGCCCCATCAGCATAATTCGTTGAAATATCAGATTGCAAATGATCAATATGATCCAACAAAATTAAGGGGAATACTTTCCCAAATTCTGCATGTATTACAAAGCAGAAAGCTTTCCACTAATTTAGGCTGCTCTATCTAGTGTAGAAACCCTCTTCTCTGCTGAATCGAGACCTCTTTGTTCTCGCGCTTCGCGCTCGTGTCTCGCGCTACGCGTTCGCGTCCCAAAACCCGCTTGAGCGCCCCCACTGAATAACGCCTGTTATGCAGGCTAGATTATCGCCGAGATAAGACCGAGAAGAAATGGCTCGTTTAAGGCGTACTTTGTCTCGTTCAATGCAGGCCGTAAAAATCACTCCAGGCCGGATTCTCGCTATGTCAGGCTATAATTCGATATAATTTTTCCTACGGGGTTTCACCCTTTGTAATCTATTAATACCAGCTACTAGAAATAGGTCAGTGTCTTTGAAAACCTTTTAAAACGCTCACAAGACAATTCACCCTTCACGCTTTCCTCCCACACCGCTATAAACGAATACCCTTTACACAAACAACCTTTTAATCAATTTATTAGCCTACGCAAATCCCCATTTACTTCTCCTACACCACATATTAACTTATCTACTCTCAAATCTCCAAAATCTGGGGGGGGGGGGAGGGGGAGAGACTTCCACGTAAAATTTACAATTAGTAGCTCTTACCGATAAAACTTCTTTTCAACCATGTCCATCTAACGAAATTGTAAAAGGACACCCCGTCGTTTTCATATGGCGGACCCCCCCCGGCGTGTCAATAAGTGACTACGAAACAGCAGCAAGCAGCAAGCAGCAGCAAGCCAGCCGAATCAATAATAATTTCTTGCTGCGTTTGGTGGTTTCCGAGCACCGAGCTCGTCAATTTATGCAGTTTTCGATTCTGGCCAAGCGCAAATTTAGTCCTTGTACCGCTTTGACTGTTCCGAGCTCTAAAAAACTAAAGTCGTTTCATTTACTTACGACCCAAGATAGGTAACTGGACAAATGTTGAGGGAAAACGTTTTTCCGACCCGAAATGCAGTGGCCGGACCGCTTTTACAGACACTGCCTCTTAATAAAGGGAATGCACACGGAACGCAAAAGCCTGAACGCAAAAGGAATAGGTAATGACGTCAGGATTAAGCATAGCTAATGAGGGGAACGCAAAGGGAACGCAGTGACGGGGCTGATCTTTGACCCTAACCTACTACTGCAAACTTGTCCCAGTGTGATTTTCCCTTCCTTTCTAGAAATGTATAACCCCTCAACTGTATTATTACAGTCTTGGGACATTTTGACAGGAGTGATTTATTTATTAAGAACCTTTGAAAGCGTGTTTTCGATTTGTCTGTGGTGGATTATATTTCACTCTTACGAAACCAAACATCAGGTACTAAAATCGTGTGAATTAATGGGACATTAAAAGGACCGTAAAAGGCCATATCGTGCGAAGGAAGAAAGTAATGAAAAGTCCTTCGTGGCAGCTCTTGGCTTCTGTTGTGTTGATACCGCGAAGACCGCGAACACCTCTGCGGAGTGTATAACGTGTCACGCTACGATTAACTCAGTACGTTTCTGCGTCGATATTTAAAAAATCGCCCTTGTAGAAATAGCCTGAAATAGAAATAAATAAAGCAGTGGATAAAAACGCGCCCCGAGAAGTGCAGAAAAAGAAAGAACCTGGCATTAAGCGCTGCGTGTTTTGCAACAAAACCAACGCAGATGGAGTAAGTCTAGAACTAAGTCTGCACAAGTTTGCGACCGATGAAACAAGACGACGCCAGTGATTGCTTTTGTGTTAGCGAAAAGGGATGATAACTGGAGGCAGGGCTCGGGCCATATTTGTGGTTCGCACATTTCTGCATACTGCTACGAAGGATTGGGTGCGAAAATCGCCGGATTTTCTTAAAACTTGTTTTGAAGAATATGGCCGTCCCCACAATTCAGGCAAATCCTACACCTGAGCAACTTCATGAAGCGCGTCTACTGAAAAGAGAACGTCCTCCGTCGGCGTCCAAAACGGGTGAGGAAAATAAGTAAGGGTTATTGACCTGTAACGAGGGGATATGTGATATAGTCCCCTCGAAGCGTACCCGAGGGCGTAGCGCGAGGGAACGCCACGAGGGCACTATATCACATATCCCCGAGGAACAGGTCAATAACATGCTTATTCTTAACATTGTGAGGTTTTCTCGAAGTATTAATTTTTCGGATAGTAACATTTTGTTAAATTCAAATGCAAAAGAGCATGATTCCGCAAGGCCGCATTGGGATCACGGCACTTGGCGAAGCGAGACGGTAAACATGTTTTGCTTTGCCAAATTTGAATTGAGCACGTTGCTTCAATTCGTTACCAACAGAAGGAGGGAGAGAGAGAAGAAAATGCATGAACAGTACTCGTGGTCTCGCCATGGCCCAACTGCTCGCCTTCATCTTTCGAAGATCAATGGAGTGGATGTCGGTGTTTTTTTTCAAGGGAAACCGACGGAAAAATATTCAGGTTCAAGCGTAAACCGAGGCGTCATACACTATTGAAGCCCCGAAACCTAAATCGCGGTAAGATACCATCGAATAGTGTTATCAAAATTTCGCTTTTTGGTCGCAACCCGGCAAGTTAATTAATGTAGGAATAAGATTGATGAAGTTGTATTTTTATGTAAACAAAAAATATTGACTGATGATAGTGTGTTTTCCTTGTTAAGCCCTATTTTGTCTTCCCGTTTGTGTTATTCTATTACTAGGGGACTAAGTCGAGGGGTATATGTCGAGGTGAATATGTCGGGGGGGGGGGGGATATGCTGAAGGGAATATATTCCATTGTTTCACTATTGTTATCAGCTATTGTTTCAGCCCCGCACTCCCCTGTTACAATCAAAGCCGCTACCAGCTTTTCAGACAAAAACCGAGCCAACTGAAAAATAAATCTGAAGAACTTGAAAGATACGCCACACCAAAAAGAACCGGTCGAGCCTTTTCGAAACTAACTGCGCATAGGGTAAGTAATATTATAAAACATTCAAGGGACCTTATTTACTTTTGGAATGTTATAGTTATGTATTTCCTATCAATCATTAACTCTTACCATCGACTGCTGTCACTGAAAATAATTTCTTTTGGTTGAAATAGTTAGAAACAGAGTTTGAAAAGATACGCAAAACGAAGGTAACGGATGATCAAGAACAACCACGAGCGAATACGCGCGGCAGAGAAAACAACTGATCAGAAAACCCAATCAGTAAGTAGCAATAGTGAGACTCGAGAGGTGCTTACTGGTGAGGATGAAAGAGGTGCTTATTGGTAAGAATGAAAACAGCGCACCGGCGTCTCGTGAATTAGAGCAAACAAAGGGACCCAAAAAGGACTTCGCCGCCCATCTGTCGCAGTAAAGGTACTGACTCATGCGTACTAATGCACACAGCAGGTTGTGCTGTAATCTTTTCAGCCATCGTAGAAATTTACCCGGGGAGGGGGGTACCCAAAGAAACATTTGTCGATTATCAGTCTTGTCTATGCATTTGTTTTAATAGGTACCCAAATTTCTCCAAAGCCACATATAGTCCCCAACAGTGCTGTTCAGTGCAACCTCTCAAATCTTCCTCCATTGGAACTGCTGTCATCTACTAACCTGACGGACTACCAAGAGAAATAACTTAAACTGCAAGTTCCGGTGTATTCCGAAGAAGAGCCGTTTGAGGACCTTGAGGTAGACGATGAGGACTACAATCCATTGCTAGAGTCAGAGGAAGACGACGACGACGGTGAAAAGGAATTCACAAAATCAGAACAGTAAAAACGTAATTGTGCGAACAATGCAAGCGTTACTTAATTTATAACGGCTTTCCATCTTGTATGATACTTTCCAATTTACTTGCAAGATTTATTTCTCGCGGGAATATATACTTTCAAGTTAACCCTATTTAGCCTGGGCTTTTTTTTTAGTTCCTGAGCCTTAAGGCTATGACAATGAAACCGAGAGGGTAAAACTGTCCCCTTTGCGGTCCGCACAATGGATTCGCCATCTTGGATTTCTGAAATTCTTTAAAACCTCTTAAAAACCGTCCAAATTGACTCAAAATTAATCAAAACCAATAAATAAACGCTAAATGACGTAAAAATATAAAAGTTATACCAATAAACATTGTTTTTCTTCATTCAAAGGTACAAATATGCAAATTTAAAAAAAAACATGGCTGTCAAAACCTTGTTGCCATGGAAACATCAAGGCACGTGATCAATAAATTGTTATATCAAATTGTTGCCAGACAAATTTTAGGAAAAGTCACAAAGTGTGATGGCGTTTAAATGCATATTAAAGAAGTTATGAATGTTGAAAGTTAGCGCGGGCACTTAATTGGTTGATTGAAAGGTTCAATGATTGTGATGAATTGAAGGCCAGAAATTGGCATTACATTAATTTAAATATGACATTTTATATCTACACAGCATTAAAAATCAAGTTAAAGACTCATCCAATATATTTTCCCATTTATACATGTATTTACATGTAACGGGGGGGTGTTCATAATCCAATCACAAAAACTAAATTAAAAGTGAAACCATCCCACGCCTCCATGGAAAATTATTTGAACAGATGAGTGTAACAAGAAACAGGGAGAATGCATTTCTCACACACCACCGGGTTGCTAGGAAATGGTCATGCAATAAGCAGTGCGGTCATTTCTTGTTTTGTTTTGTTGTTGTTGTTGTTGCATTTGCCACTGCTGCCCTTTCTACACTTCTGTTCTTTGTAATCTAGTAACATTTTGTTGCTCTCTCCATGTTATTATCATGACAGTCCACACTTGGCTTGGCTTATGGCAGTCCTAGGCCACCATAGACCACACAACTTCACTAATTAAGAATATTTGCTAGACGGTTCAATTGACAGCTGAATTGAGGACAGTGTAAACATCAAAATGAAACGCACACTTCAGTCGAATGAAAGCATGTTTTATTAAACCGTCTCCTTTTACAAATGTTTTTATTTTCAGCGCCAATAATTTGTAAATAAATTGTTGTTGTTGTTGTTGTTGTTGATTAATTACCAAAGGGTGGCAAAAGGGGGGGGGGGGGTATCGATCACGCATCACGCCGAATTTTTAAGTGAAATCACGCATCACGGAGAAAATTTTTAACTAATCACGCGTCACGTAAATAAGGAGTAATCCTGGATTAAAATGGTAAAACGTACAACGTAGTTGCTGGTTTGACTTTTACAGTTTAGCCCTGACTAGTATATCTTATAAAAGATCTACCCCTCTTGTATGAAATAAGGGAAGGCTCTTTATAGATTTGTCTTAGTAAAGGTTGCGATTCTATTAAATGCCATTCATTTGTCCATGAGGATCTGTTTTAACACTGGAAAATTTGGACCATTTACAGACTTTATAAAATGTCTATAAATCTTGAATTTACAAACTTGGTACTTTCACCTGTTAAAAACAAAATCTCTGTAAATTCTTTTGACAGACATTTTATATAGTTTTGTTGTCTTGTTCTTTATAAAATGTTTGTAAAATGTTTATAAATTCTAGGAGCTGTAATGAGGGGAAAGACTTACAATTTACAGACTTTATAAAATCTGCCAACAATGTTTGTAAATCTACTATTTACAAAGATTTTATAATGCCTAGACTTCTAATATAAAATGTCTGTAAATGGCAAATCTCTGTAAATTAATGTGGTCCCCAAGCGGACTGAACACTGAAGTAATGACAAACGGGGTGATATAAAATCTCTGTAAATTGACACATACAAACATAATCTTTCTCCGAATCGTCTAAATAGTAATTTTAAAGCTACATCCAGTGTTCAGTCACATAATCTAAGAAATTCAAAATACAACCTTTTCGTTCGTAGACCGAGTACTGAAGCAGGCAAACGAAGTTTTCAATATAGCGGTTCTGTTTTCTGGAACAGCTTGCCTTTGAGCGCTAAAATGTAGCCCACTCTTAGCTCTTTTAAATCATGCATTTACTTTATATCTAATTTAATAATAGTTAATAAAGGATACTTTTCATGGTTTTTAGTATAATCCCGTATATATAATGAATTTAGTTAGATAATTTAATTTAAGTAATTAATCTATTCAGTGTTGTTTAAGGCTCGACGGAACAGCATGTATTATGAACTGACACCGTGTACGATAAATAAGTTTACCTACCTAACGAGGCACTATAAAATCTCTGTAAATTGACACAAACGGGGCAGTATAAAATCTCTGTAAATTGACACAAACGGGGCAGTATAAAATCTCTGTAAATTGACACAAACGGGGCAGTATAAAATCTCTGTAAATTGACACAAACGGGGCAGTATAAAATCTCTGTAAATTGACACAAACGGGGCATCATATAAACTCTGTAAATTGACACAAACGGGTCACTATAAAATGTCTGTAAATTGACACAAACGGGGCATCATAAAATCTGTGTAAATTGACATAAACGGGGCACTATAAAATCTCTGTAAATTGACACAAACGGGGCACTATAAAATGTCTGCAAATTGACACAAACGGGGCATCATAAAATCTGTGTAAATTGACACAAACGGGGCACTATAAAATCTCTGTAAATTGACACAAACGGGACACTATAAAATCTCTGTAAATTGACACAAACGGGGCATTATAAAATCTCTGCAAATTGACGCAAACGGGGCATTATAAAATCTCTGTAAATTGACGCCAATGGGGAATTATAAAATCTCTGTAAATTGATGTAAACTGGGCATCACAAAATCTCTGTAAATTGACGCAAATGAGTAAAACTGAGTAATTTTTCTTTTAGTAAAGTAGGCATTTTACTCGATATTTTGAGTTAGTTTACTTGAAATTTGACTTAAATATTTAATCTCACATTGAGTTGAAACAACTCCTATTTTGAGAAAATCAAGTGGAAGTCACTTTTACTCAAACATACGATTAAAAACTTACTCACCACAGTGAGTATTAAAGTTCAAGTTCAAGTTCAAGTTCATTTATTCACACTTATTCAATTATTACAATAAACCAACATTAAGGAAATAAAAAAGTAAGAACAGAGCTAACTAGTGCTTCTCACTAAAAAAAATATGGGTTTATTCTTAACCCAATAAAGTGAGTTGTTGAAACAACTCTTTATTTTGAGTGAACTTAGGGACGGACCATTATTTTTCTGGAGCGGGGGGGGGGGGGGGATGAGAAATTTCCCTCTGCAAACAATTTTTTTAAATTTATGTGCCTCTGCAATCATTTTTTTTCCAAGAACACCTTCCTGCCAATTTTTTTTTATTTTACAGTGCTATCTTCTCTGGTGCTAAAAATAATTGAGATAAGCTATTTTTCGAAAAAAAAATCAATAGGGCTATAGCCAGTTATTTTGGCTACATACGCTCCTTGTAATTTATAGTTTGTTGTTCCTTTATACATGATTCACCGTTTTAATTCCTACGTAGCTACTGGCGCAAATAAACGGCATACGACAGGAAATCAGGCAAAGGGAGCAGCAGGCTTTTTCGCGATTCCACAGTACCGAAGTCCTGATCCTCTTTTGACGTTGTTCCCACAGGCCATCATACTCGTACCAGGCACATTGCTGATTTAAAATGATTCCCATCGCCATAGGTTATATTACTCGGCCAAATAACTAGCTTGTAAACAGTTATTGACCCATTAGCTTTGATGGTGATATCGTCAGGAAGATGACAGACTTCTGAAACTCGCCCATTTCTCGGACAGAATGTCAACGTTAAATGGCAAGGCAAGCGGCATTCCTTGAATGAAAACCCATTGAGATTCTGACCTTAAGCTCTGACACAGCGAAGAGTTTTTTGGCTGCTTTTTGCGAAGGCAAGGTGAAGGAGTTGTCTTGTGCAGCCAAATGGAAAGAATCATCACTGAGCAATATTCAGTTTTGGAACAAATATTTTTTAATAATTTATCTGACTTCTCTGCAAACATTTATTTTACACATATCGTGTTTGCAAACAATCTATTTTGTCTTTTCAGGCCCTGCAAACAATGTTTTTCAATATTTCTCATCCCCCCCCCCTCCAGAAAAATAATGGTCCGTCTCTTAGTGACAGTCCGACATCTACTCCAACGATAGCAAAAGCATACACATAAGAGATTGCCGCTTCAAGTTCGCAAGCGAGCGCGGTAAAAAAAAAGGTTTCATTCAAAGAAAAAAATATTTTAAAATTCAAGCTTAGTTCAACGGCGGTTGTGTACCATTTGGACAACAAATCTTTACTTCACATGTCAATGAAAAAAGTGAAAACCGGTGATGGGCACAAAGCTGACACAGCAGTTTAATATTTTAGCCTTGCCTAAACAGCTCTTGAAAGAGGTATTTTTAAAGCCTGGATTTACCTGGAACGGAAACAGGAATGATTTCCGAAGAACGCGAGATTCAAAAGAAATGCATTATGGTGAATAAAATAAAATAAATCAAAGGCAATCATCAAAGCAATTTTCCGTTAGGCCGCTCGGCCGCTGGGCCGAGAGGTCTTGGGTGCGAATTTATCATGCGCAAGAGAGTCATTCCCGGCGGGCAGTTCGTGTTGGCGCTTCTTTCAACGAACTTTTGCTGGTCGCTTTCAGTGTTCAAAACTTCACTTGCTTTTAAAAGACAACTTGTGATTTGAGCCTTTTTATCGTTCCACGTTTTCTGAATAAGCTGCATGCAATGTTTTTACAACATATCAACGATCGCTATGCATACGATTCCTTCCAATCTACATGCATCGTCAAATTTGACCGCCATGACAGTTGGCTGGTTCTTTAATGCTACACCAATTCCAGAGCTTCATTCTTGCTGCCCTTGTATTCCCAAAGGTAAGTAAGCTTACGTTAACAATGTAAACCACTTAAAATACTATTTTTGGCTACCTGTACTGAAGATTTTCTACGAATTTCAGGGTTCTTTCTTGACTGTACGAGCTCACAGTCTTCACAAGGGATTTCACGTTGTATTTTGTTTAGTCTTTTGTTTTTGTCCTTGTGTATCGGTAAACCAGGACAGATCCAATTTGAATAAAATATAAGGTTATAAGAAACTAAAACATCCTAAAATATTCGTTTCAATCTTGCAATTCTGTTCAAGTGATGTTGATTTTTAACATGAAGTACATGTACAGTATTATCTACTTCTTATTTGCTGGGGCCTTCCATGCTTAGGAAACCATACTGTAGGCCATAAGACCACTGACGTGTCATGTACACATGCTAAATTGTTGGAGGTAAAACCTTTGAAAAAGGTGAACATTGCTCAGTTAATCAGTACCAAAAATGACAACAGTCAGTTCAGGGACATATACAAAACATGGACCCAGGTGTACATGGACCACCTGATGGACCACATTTAATTTTTGTCAGTTATTTTTTTTTCTAAATTTTTCTGTCAGTATATGCGGACTAGGTACAGGGTATAAAACGCAGTCTTCAGTTTAAATAAATATGGCATTCAACATCAAGTAGCAACATCAAGACACAAGTACATGTAGAACAAGAACTAGAAGGATTGGACCAAGTCCCAAGCGACTATAATTATGGGATGCAGACAATCCCATGTGCTTTTCTTTTGGATTCGTTGTGCATGTGCTTGTACTGATAGGCCTGGTGGAGTATAAACAAACACATGCACAAGCAACCATACTGGTGAATGCCGGAACAAGATAAAGATTGCTTTTGTTTGTTATTATTTCTAAACAGTTAGTATGGCACTGGCTTTGGCATGTGTTTGTTTATACTCCACTAGACTTTGTTTTATCCGAACCCAAAAGAAAAGCACATGGGATTGTCTGCATCCCATAATACATGTACATGTAATAGCACACCGTAGCTTGGGACTTGGCCCAGTCCTTCTTGTTCTACATCGTCAAACGTAATCTGTGGGGAAAGCACTAAAACTTCACATGCTCCTGCCCCAACAGTACCAGCCAGGAATCAGACTGCATACATTGTATGAAATACAATGTTGACAAAAGCATAAAATAGTAGGAAGTTAAATATTGATGTTGAATGCCATATTTATTTAAACTTAAGACTGTGTTTTATACCTGGTTCTCAGCCCACAGTCCATTCTTTAAACTGACAGAAAAATTTGGAAAAAAAATTAAAATTGACAAAAAGTAGGGGTGGTCCATGGACCCTGGTCCATGTGTTGTAAACGTCCTCAGTTCAACTTTCATCGGATCGAAAATACTCCATTACTATTGGCTTAACTAAACAAGCCAATGAAAAGATAGAACATTTGATCCTCCCCAAGCGCTTATAAGTCGCTAACATTCTACAACGTCAAATCATTCTACGAGATCTTTCTACATGGGAGCAACTGATGAGGTTCACCAAAGAACCGAAACTCGAGTCTTGCTTAATGAATATCTAAAAGAAACCACTTGCATCTGTAAGAATTACTAAACAGCTATCATGCTGGAGATTCACATATTTCAAACCGGATGCTATGACGCGATGCTTCTGACAATGGAGATACTTCCTAGCTCCAAGAAATACATCAGAGTAAACTCCAAGGAGCTAAAAACAATTGCAAGATGCCACCATTCCAATATAGACCATTACTATCGCATAAGACTTCGATCTTAGAATTTTCTAGTCGTGAAGAAACACTACATCGCAAGTTATGCTAACCGCAGACTTGCGCTCACATTAAATCACGTACTGAGAAATGAACTGATCCTAAGCGGCGAATAATTCCTATCAAGCGGCTACTACCGATCTTGCAAACCTTTCAAATTGAGCCAAAGAAACTCTATTGTTACGCTAAGAGCTAGCAAACACTGAAATGACGGCGTAACTAAATATTCTAAACGGCTCTGGAAAACGCAAATTCCTCCTGTCAGTATCACAGCGAGAGCTCTGTTCCTAAGATCAAAAAGAAGGACAACATTTAGAACAGGCCTGTTATATCTTTATTTTGATCTGAACGGAAAAATCTCTCAGACACGTACTTGGGGTAGACTTATTCTAAAGCTGGGCTAAAATGCTTTTAGCGACGAGCAGGATTTGTGCTAGGCCTGTCACCTTTTATAACAACACTGAGTAGGAGAAAAGGCAGGTTGTGAAACAAGAGCGGTGGCTCTTGAGGACTGTGCTCTGAGAAAGATTGTAGGGAACTGAAAGCTCTGAACCTGTGAAAAACAGGGTGCCCAGCATTATGAGTTTTATGCAAAAACTTAAATTTCCTAGTTGCCTCAGGGCAAAAGTAAGTTGCCAGGAAACACCAGGCACTGCTACAGCAAAGCCCTTCTCTTGTATACTTTGACGTGTACAATGTGTACAGTGTAGGACATGGCTACATTTTCCAAAAATAATTTTGAAAAGCTAGTGTGAGACTAGTTGGTTTTGATGGAGGTCTCAAACTCATTGTTTAAATTATATAAAAAAAATACACTCTGACTGGCATGCATTATTTTGTTTCCTTTCAGATTTCACCATCCTATGCATCAATTGCTGCATTGTTTTTTTCTGAATGCCAAGAAACTCAGTGATGTAAAGTAATGAATTTCAAAAAGGAGCTGACCAAATTTGGTGTGACTTTTCCAAAAAGGTCAAACACATTGCAAAGAAGCTTTAGTCATACTTTTAGGAAAGGAACTTTTTAATAAAGGGAAAGTGAAAAGTGTCACCATCTTGAATGTCAAGAAGGCACTGACGAAATAATTATTGGGTGGGTGTGACTGTCCCAAAAGGACAGTCATATACTAAGGAAGGATTGGTTATACATGTAGTTTTAGGAAAAGCACTTTTTGATAAAGGCAAAGTCAGAAGAAAACATGAAACAAAGCTTATTACAACCTTATGTTGAGTGACTAATTTGAGGGAGGATAATGTAATAATATTTTGTTCATAATTTATTTAAAAAAATATATAATTGGGTGGACGTATTTGGAGCAATATGAAAGAATTGAGAACCCATTTGAACCCGTTGAATCAAGGGTGAAAAAGGGCGTTTAAAAAGTACCCGGCCTGTTAAATCGATGACACTCGATCATCGGAAATCCAATCGATCAATCGATAAAATTAGTTAATTCGTATCAGCCAATCGATGATCAATCAATAATCACAAAAAATGTCTCGCAAATGATCAATTTCATCGATTTTTGCGTGTTTTCTCGGAGCTCGTGTAACAAAATTCCGAACACAATATCTGGTCTACCAGGAGTGTTCATTCACTGTTGCAATTGGTGACAACTTCTCCGCAAGCAAGAAAAGGGGAGATCATGGCAATGCTTTTAAGGTGACTGATGTCATCGCGGACAACTTGGTCACCTACAAGGGATTTAGTCGCTCCGCTTTGGTGACTTCAAAAACCGTTTTCAGTGTAAGTCTTGTTATGTTGCCGTCCATATAACCAGGGATCGATGGTAGTCGATAAAATCGATATCAATTAATCGACTTTATTGGAAATCGATGGTCAATCGAATTATCACAAAAACATACGTCATCGATTGATCATCGATTTCCAATATCAATCGATTAATTGGTATCGATTGATATCAATTTTATTGATTTAACAGGCCGGGGAAAGTATAATGTTAAACATATATAAGTAGAATTTACCAGCTGAATGATACAAAAGGTAATAGTGATTGTACTACACTCGTGAAACAGTATCCAACAATTATGGCCAAACAGCCACAGTGAACAAAGGAATACAATGGAATTAGTGCATACATGTAGTAGTCCACTATCTATTAATTATTTCACGGGTTAAGTAAAATCACTCTAAAGGATTGTGCACAAATAAATAATAATAATAATAATAATAATAATAATAATAATAATAATATCGATAATTAATACAATCTATGAGCATATTATTGAAACATGTTTATTATTATATGAGATTATTTCAATAATAATTTCAGAATTATTTATTAATAATTATTGTTAACATAATTTTATAAAATGAAAATTTATTTAAATCTGCTACATGTCTATACCATGTTTAGTGCTATTCTCATGAAAGAGCAAAGTTTTAATGTTTTATCATTATAATGAAATTGATTCCCTAATACTATTTATTTTAGAATTATTTCCATGTAACCCAGTTGTTGGACTAATTTTTATACCTTAAATTATAGAGATTAAGAGAAAAATTAATTATTATAGTTTGTTATAATTTAGTTTTGAGTGTTTTCTTGTTCTGGTTCTTAGGAAATACATATGCTTACATCAAGATTTAACACATAGAATTCATGTATATCTTAAGAAATACCTTTATGACAACATGAGCATAGATTGACGAAAGTGCTTCTCAAACAACATAGTATGCATATACACGGGGAGCTGGTGCTTACATTTTTAATTTTTAAAACATGAATTTCGCTATTCCTTTTTCTAGAACTTCAGTTTTATGGTAGTCAAGTTGTAGAAACCATTTGTTTATCTGTAGCAACAGTCTATTTTCTACAGTTAGATTCTATTGAGAGTACATGCAATATACACATTTTGAAAGGTATTAATTATAGTTGCAATAAATTTTTCTACATTTTTACAGACATGAACTCCTTTGTGACATTTTTTTGTGCTCTTATCGGGGACATTTTACTAACATTTTGTTCAAAGTTTCGTTAACTTTTTACAGATATTTTATTGACATTTTATGTTGTGCATTGTTCACGCGTCCCTTTTACGTGCTTAATTTACAGAGAAAACGTGAACATTTTGCTAAGATTTTGTGCATTAAAATATCTACATTTTACAAACATTTTATGTACTTTACATTAACATTTTGTGTAGTTTTTTTTGTATACATTTTACAGACATTCCATGCACTTTTTTTCGCTCACTTTTTAATGCTTAATTTACAGAGAAAACGTGAACATTTTGCTAAGATTTTGTGCATTAAAATATCTACATTTTACAAACATTTTATGTACTTTACATTAACATTTTGTGTAGTTTTTTTGTATCCATTTTACAGACATTTCACAAACATTTCATGCACTTTTTTTCGCTCACTTTTTACAGAGATAACATGGAGATTTTATGTTTACGGGTTTACAGAGATTGTTTTCTCGTGTAATTTTTACAGAGAAAGTAAAGAGATTTTACAGACATTTGTTGTTTGTCGCATAAAATCTATGTAAATTCTAGATCAAATTCACAGAGATTTTAGCAAGATTATATACACATTTTATGCGATCTTAGCGGAGAAAATGTGTTAAAATTTACAGACTTTTTACGGAGTTATAAAAAATCTGTGAATGCGCGCATTTACAGAGTTCTTAATTTACAAAGGAAATCTAGACATTTTACAGAGATTTAACCAACTTTTGTGAAGTCTGTAAATGGTTCAAGTTTTCCAGTGTATAAGTTAGGTACACATGGGTTGTATTGGGTAATATTTCTTTGCGAGCTTTTGTTTTGTCTTTGAGAGCTGACTTTCTGTCAGAGAATATTACCTCTGAGAGCACCTTCTCAATGAGAAGGGTAGCCTCTTAGACGTAGGTTTTATTTTAATGTATTGATGTTTTCCCTAGGAAGTTTCCTTTGAAAAGTTTGTTCAATTCTGATAAGTCTAAGGGCCTCTCCTTTGAAGAAACCTTTCTTGACTACCGGTGGGTGACAAGATTTCAAGTGCGTATATTTCTTCTTAGCATTATCGGCTTTATTTCGTTTTGCTTGGCTTTTGCGGTCAATGTGTTTCTTATTCAGATATTGTCGTGTATCTGAGACCTTCCGTTTAATTTTTTATCAAGACTCAGGGAGCACACGAGAATGAGATTCAACATGTTTATTATTGGCATTCTCAAGTTCTGACATGTTTTTCACCACTGAGCGCGAATTGTTTCTGTATGAGCTGGACTCTCTCTTGTACATTTACGAGTGGCTTAGTGCCTTGTTCTTAGGCTGATCGACATATTAGTTTCGTTTGGCTTAGTAGCCTGTTCGCTCTTCTGACCTCTTCTTCTTTGATTTGAATCAATGTTACGATAGTGGAATTTGATTAGCGCTCCTATTAATTTCTGTTCCACCTAACATGTTGCCTGCTTTCTTATGGTTCCGATTTCCTTCTTGAATTCTTCGTCGGGTCTGACAAGTGCGCTTTGGCGTTGTAGCGTAACGTCTTAAGACAAGTCTCTTCTGACTCTTCTACCCTGTGAGCTTCGAGTTTTCTGATTGCGTTTTCTGATTTCTCGATTCTGTCCCCGCCGTGCCAGGAACGGATTCTCTGGACCCACCAAGAAGATCAAAAGTCGAGAAAAGACCGTTGAGTCCTTTGAATGTAAGCTTTCTAGTTTTTCAAAGAATGTCGAAAGCATTAACGTTTCACGGAAAAATAAAAGGTAAATCACGCGTCACGCTCTTCTAAAATAGCAAATCACGCATCACGCTGCGCTATCAGATCACGCATCACGCCGTTAATTTGGGCACAATCACGCATCACGCGGTTAATTTTGGGGCAATCACGCGTCACGTAAAACCCCCTTGCCACCCTCTTACCATAGTGGTGATGTCGCAGGTACTAAAACTTCTATGCACTCACCATTCCTCACTATCGAGATCGCGGTGACGGCCAGAAGAGTTTACGTCTCATAAACTTTCTTCCGATTTTTCAGGTTGCTAATTAAAATTCAAGTGTCTTGATCAGTTTTTTTTAACTAATCCGTGATTTCTTCATCTGTATTTTCATTGAGTATCAAGATACATTCACTGACCGAAATGGAATACTCCGATTGAATAATAACCTTTTGAATAATTAATGATTTTAAGAATCTTAATTTCATAAACTGAACACGTGAGAGTTCGTCTGCACACTGGCGTGACTAAGTACTTCCACGAGTTCTTTCAGATTCATATATTATCTTATGCTCTGAAAGTCTGTGCGCCGCGGATTTTAGACACTCACTCAATCGTGCCTGCTGATAGAGACGAAAAGACAGCGATCAGTTGCACATTAAGGTATGAGCAATTGAAATTTGTGTTTTAAAACTATCTTCTTTGCTTCGAATAGTCCAAATATGAAGACATTTTCAACTTCCGCCTTTGGAATTTAGTAAGCTTTGTACATGTATATTTTGAGGTGTCAGCAAATGTTCAGTTTCAATTTCTGCTAATGTAGACTATGTCGACGTAATGACTGTACTGTTGGTGTTTTGTTATACTAAACTGAGCCTTAGCTGGGCTTGAACATACGTGATGTACGTGTACGGTTTAAAAATGAAAATGGCGGATCAGTCATGCTTTAACAACGGTTTCGCAGTTAACTGCGCTTCACTGCAGTTTTCTAAGCTTTAGCCTTGTATATATTAAGCCTTTGTCATTGATAGAACGAGTTAGCATATCTGGTCTATTAAAAGTCTTGCAAACAACATGCCATGAATGATAAGGCGCCCAACTAAATCTCTGGTATTTCGTTGTTTAATGGCTTTAAATCCGTTTCAGACTAAAAATTGTGTGACTAAACGATACGAACACATGGCACAGAGCGCATAAAGTTGTTAACCGCGTTTGAAATTGAAAATAACTTAAAGCTGACAAATCTCAGCTACAAGCACGTGTCTTCCCACTGAAGCAGCGAGACCGCTTAACTTCAGGCAAATTATGATATAACTTAGATATAGAATGAAAGCGAATTAAGAAATAACTTGATATGGAACGAAAGGAAATTATGATGGTAATAAAACTTAAATATAGATATGGTGATTGCGGAAATATCAAACAAGGTAGGTTTTGTTCAAGTAGGATTTTTTTACGCAGAGTGTCCAAATGTTGTAAACTATAAAGCATGTCTATTTTTCTGTTTTCGGCACTTTTTCTCTGTAGCTGTTGTAGACTCATAGTGCTGGTTCACAATCCAAGGCCTATAACTGAAGGATAAAGATATTTTCTAGATTCATTGTTTATAATATCTCTTTCGTCTTGAGCTTTACCGCGTTTCCAGCAAGAGGCCTGGGACAAAATTGCATGGTCACGTGAATATGCAATGCTATTTTTGGCAGCAAGTACTAAGATACTCAATAACTCATGAATATAACTACCCAGTCTTTCGGTTTCAATCGCTGCAGGCTATGTATCTCTTGGCATCGTAAATTGAGTCATGACCTGATTGATTAAATACGGCGTAATGACTCTGGAACTGATCAATTATCACCCTGACTCAACCTTTGTTTTTTTTCTCGTTTGTATTAAATCCACTTGCAAAATGTGTCATATTAGAAGTTCCACTGTAAGCTATTAAAGAACACAAAGAAAATGTATATTTTAAATGTTAATTTCATAAGGAGTCACTATATCTTTTATTTTCTGTATCAATTTTTTTAACCTCTTCGGAACAGTTGTCAATGTTTACTACTCAGGTCGAATCATAAACCCGTTTGTTTCTGTAGTACTAGCCTATACATGTACGTTTTGATCAACCTACGCCATTTTCCGAAACCCAAAATATTAAAATGTGATCTGCTTCGTTTCGAGAATACAAAACAGCTTTCTCCAGGTCAGACCCGTCAGTCAGACAGATTGGAAATGAAATTGCATCGACGATTTTTTTATGGGAGCGGGGATGGCGCAGCGGCGAGAGCACTCGCCTCCCACCAATGTGGCCTGGGTTCCATTCCCGAAGGCGACCCCATTATGTCTCCGGGTACTCCGGTCTTCCACCCTCCACTAAGCCAACATTTCCAACATCACGCCAATTCGAACAGGAACCAGTGGATGAAAGAGCCACCTCGTGGATTCCACTGAAATTCCTATTTATTTTGTTTATTATTTTATTTATTCTTGTTTGAGATTCCACTGGACGTAAATTAGTGCAAATCCGCCAGCAAATTGGTGACAGCTTATCTACGTATAAGAGTAAACGCGCGAGAACTTCAAATGAACCACAGTCGCTCCCAGGATCACATATTACGTCTTGCCATCATGCGTGCGCTGTGGATTTTTTTCATTCTGTTATAGGGACGAAAATACTCACTCAGCTACAACTTAGGTATAAGAAAATCAATATTTTATATAAAAATCTAAAAACGAACTTTTTAGGGGAGCATTCGCCGGGCCGAAGGCCCGGCTGCGCAGCCCCATACTCATAGAAACCTATGCCCGTCATTCTTCATGGTCATGGCTAGCGGAATGTTTCGCGGGCGCGTGTTTGCAACATGTGTGTCGCGCAAGGCTAGCTCGCGGGCGCGTATGACGTCGCAAAACATGCGCGTATGACGCCACACGCGCGGCTACACAGCCGTCAGCTCGGTAAACACTTTTTATAGTTTTAAAAAAGTTGGATCTTTCGCATTGTTAGGCGGAGCAGTAAAGTCGTTATTTCCCTGCATTGTTTCGCGGTTTGCTACTCAAGACTGGGATACTAATTAAGGAATACTCAGAAGCCGATTTTGTGGAAAAAGAAGAGCTTTCAGGGACAAAATCTTGCTTCGAGGAACTTTATCAATGCAGGAGAAATGCGGGGAGATGCCTTGTCTTAATTACAGATTTCAGAACCGAAGAAGCGGTGTTTTAACGGATTTCCAAGCAGTCCAGTGCTTTAAGGTAAAATAAATCACATTTTTCGATGGTAATTTATGTTGATATCAATTTTTGATTGACTTTTCCTTTGTGTTCTCTTAAATTTTGGAGACATGTTTATGAAACGTTCAAATTAAGTCGTGTTGTTATCTTGAATTTCAAAGAGGACAGCTCTGCCTTGATGCGCTATAAATGGTACGTGTTCTGCTTTTAAAGATACATTAATGGAGATTTGAATACAATTTTTCGAAAGAAGATTGTGTTGTCCGTTTTTATGTCTTTGTTCATTCATTACATAGATTAAAAAGCGATTTTATGTAAACAAAACAAGACTTAGATTTTCTGTCTTCACTCGCGTCGCCTTATGCAAATATGTTTGTGTATTTATGCAATTTTGATTTCCAAATCAGTTTCTCGGGCAATTTTTGACAAACACAAACTGTATTTTATTCGGAAAGTAGTCGTACTAGTTTATATTCTAGACAGAGACAGAGATAAGTTGTTTTTGTGAACTTTTGTGCGGTCTAAATGTACTGTGCAGACGGTCGGGTAATACTGTTTTTGAGAATTCAGATAGAATTCTGAGAATTGCTAAAATTGAAAATAGCCCGTTCGTCAATCCTAATTCTTGTGCTTCCAACCTTTCACCTTAGTTAAGTTTCGCCTTAGTTAAGCTTGTTCCGTCCGTCCGTCCGTCCGTCCGTCCGTCCGTCCATCCGTCCATCCATCCATCCATCCATCTATATATATATATTATCTTTCGACTGAGACATTTCGACTTCCTCCTTTAAGCAGGCAATGTGGAATGAACTTTTTAATCATCAGCAGCTTCTTATTCATTTCATTGTTTAAGTGTCAGTTTTTAGATTTCTTGTTCTAATAATGTAAAGTAATTAGTTTAAGTTTTGTTATCTATTCAAGTTGAAACTTTTCACTGCCATATTTATCGATTGACATCTAAATTCGTAATTTCATAGTTTTGTAAATTAGTGTAGTGTCATAGAGAGCCACAAGTTTGTTAGCTTTGCTATTTAGTGCAACCCTCTTTAAATAAAGACTTTATTATTATTATTATTATTATTATTATTATTATTATTATTATTGTTCCATAACAAATTGACTCAGCAATATTGCTGGAGATGGCCCTGGTCAAGTGGCAACAAGCCACCTTAGATCCCAAGGACTCTTCGGAGGATTCTTGCAGTCCCTAACAAAACCGTCTTTTGGATAGTTACTGATCTTGTTCGCACACCAATCTGCTCCAGGTTGCCTCCCAATCTTCTGGGGATGGTTCCCAATACTCCAATAACAACTGGGACTACTTTCACTGACTTTAGTTTCCATAACATTTCAGTTTCCATTATTGTTATTGTTATTATTATTATTATTATTATTATTATTATTATTATTATTATTATTATTATTATTATTATTATTATTATCATGTGTTCTCTATGTAATTATGTGTTCTCCATGGGGGCCGGGTCCAAACCATGGACCTAGGGCACCCATGAGGCGCTGTGTGGAGGCCACACTACTTAGCATTGCAGGGAAAGGGTCTTGCGCAGGATGTTGGCTGTCCCAAGTAGTCCGGTTTTCTGAATTTCGCAGAGGTTGATGTTGCCAGGGATGCTAGTGACTATGTTTTCTATTCTATGCCTTTCTTGATCATCCCCAGTGCGCCTATTACCACAGGAATGGTTTGAGTTTTCGTCTGCCACATTCTTGCTATCTCAAGTTCTAGGTCTTTATATTTGGATGTTTTCTCAGAGACTTTGGTGGAGATGTTTTTGTCAGAGGGAATGGCTACATCGATAAGTGTGCATATCTTGTCCTTGTTGTTCTTGATGATAATGTCAGGGCGATTTGCAGGAATTTCTCTGTCTGTATGAATGGGCATATCATACAGGATGGTGATGTTGTCCTTTTCTTCTACCTGTTTTGGATTATGTTCATACCATTTTATTATTATTATTATTATTATTATTATTATTATTATTATTATTATTATTATTACAAGTGAAACCGGAAATAATATATTATGATTAACTTAACACATTCCATAGACTATAGTCCAGAAAAGAACTTCAACAACGTTGAAGAAAAATCTGCGCCATTCAAGTAAATCCTGCAAATAAACATGTGTATACCACATGGTCTGCTTTTCAAAGGTGCTAATTGTGGTATTGGGAGGGTTCATACTAAATATAATTTATAGAGTTTGAGGGGGGGCAGCAAAAAAAATGTCCCTACCCTTAAAGGCCCATGTTCACCCATTCTGCTTTGCACGCTTGTGTTTTTTGTTTTGAAACAGTTCAATTGTTCAATGTAGCATTATGATTGGCTGGCACGTCGATTTTTCGATTTTCCGTCTGTGCGAAAATCAGCCCGGGCGCGCAAAGCAGATTGGGTGAACATGGGCCTTTAATAGTAAATAGAGGTTATTCAGCATAAAGTTGTGTAATACACGGCTGAGTATTTACTGACTAGTAAAAATGCCCAGCTGTATTACACAACATTTTACTGAATAAATGTTTATTATACGACAGAAATATTCTCCTAAAGGCTAAGTTTTTGTAGCTGTTTTCCTAGTGCACGGTCAGAAGAGTGTAATAACGTGTCATATTTGCACTCGTTTTGATGCATATTTGCACTCTACAACGCTATGTCGAATAATAATGTATCATACATTATTTGCACTTGTTTTGGTGCATATTTGTAATGTCAAATGCTACATGCATGTTGTAAAATAACACCATATACACTGATTTATAATACAACAGTATTTGAAAAAATACATTTTTATTTAAATTTCAATGATAATACATTAAAAAGACTTTCTGACACACATAAAAGGTAATTGATTTGACAAAATGTACTGGTCATTATTATTAAACTATTGTCACTTTCCATATCTTCCCTATATCAACCAGTGTACATTCACTTGGAAGATGACAAAGCTTTAGAAAAAAGTAAGAACATTGTCGTGATCAAACCGTACATGTACATGTATATAACCAATTCACTAAGAAGAATGTCCTATCCATCAAGTGATCTAAATCACTTTCACAGCTCCTCATTTTTTTTTGTTTATTACTTTAAATTACTATTTGTTTTCATGTTTTTAAGAAAGAAAGAAAATCCACCTTATGCTTATACTGAATATACCAAAGGGATGCCTCTTCGACAGTCTGTTGAAATAGAAAACTTTTAATTTAAGCATGTTCGCACTTATTGTTTATGTGCATCCTAACTGCACATACAATTTATGTCACAATGCCATGCTACACCATGCAACTTAGCCGTGCACAGAGGAAGAAAACTAACCACATCAACGGTTGGTAGCCATTGCATTAACTTTGCTAAATAAAAGATGGTGTCACCTCCATTTTTTGCATTCATTTTTTTTTTAATTCATTTATTTATCCGGGGACATCTGATTAGCAAAACTACACACTGTGGCTAGTTTAAACACTTCCCTGGCCCTGACATGAGTTACTTACTACCAAGCTGTAGCAAAAGTGTTACAAAAATACATGTAATCAATGTTAGAAAATTTTTGGCCAACACTCCCCCCCCCCCCCCTCCCCTCCCAAGGGCAACATTCAGTTTTGTTACTTTTCTTCATTAAGAACCATCTTCCTAAGAACTCATGGATCAAGACGTTTTGGCTAAATGAAATTGGCAATGCAATTACTGTCACTATGCAATGAAAGAGACAATTTCTTGCAATTTATGTTCTGAGCATGTGTAGTCCATATAATAGGCATAGAACAGTATAACTAAACAATAGTAATATTGTTAACACTGTGCTGTAGCAGTCACACAGTATATATGAAAAAGGCCCAAAATATACATGTAAATGTTCAATATTTACAATGAAAACATAATATAAACATGCATGTAATATAAATCCACAACCAATTATTCTTATTTACATGGAAACTTGTATATTAACAATAATTGTGAAATTAACATACCTTAGAACGATCACACATTTGCAGTGGGTTTACAATGTGGTGTAGACCTTTGTGTCTATAATCCATGACAGTACATGTAGAGTATGTAATGTTTCCTGGGAGAAACAATTTGAATAATATAGTAAGTGAGCATCTTGAATTGATTGATAAATTTTTCAGACATAAAAAAGGATTAACTGCTGACATACACGGGGACGGATTTAGGGGTGGGCCGAGGGGGCCGCGGCCCCCCCCCCCCCCCCCCTTTTGCCTTTTGCCCCTAAATTGTCACGCCTTCGGCGCTCCGGATGGGCGCTGGCGCGCCCATATTGTCACTATAAAAATTGCTCCAGCCCCCTCTTTATAGATTTCCTGGATCCGCCCCTGATACATACACCTAGTTCAGCCGAGGGAGAGCTGTCACTAAGGGCCAGGGGCCGGGGATTTCCCCTGGCTACTATGAGCGTGACCCCAGCTACTAACTTCCATAGGAAAATAGAAGGAAAATAGAACCAAAAGAACTCCCCAGCTGTTACATTCTCCGCCTACTAATTGCATTAACCCAGCAACTTGAATCTTAGTGACAGCCCTGCTTGCTGAATATTGCAATTGTTATAGTGACATTAAATTATTCTTTCACTTTAAGCAAGGCACTGGGGCTTGTAAAAACAGTTTGCAATTTGATTGCCTTTCTACAGGTAAACAAAGAACTAATTGTTTGAGTATATACTTAAGCACTTTATATTTTAGCAATTAATATCTTTCCAAGGAGTGGAGTGAGTAAGTTCCTTACTGCAGAGCGCAAGGGTCAGAAAAAAAGAGCATTTTTAGATTCCTAATTGCACATGTAACTGACAATGACAGAAGAGCAAGGCTGATGAAACATGTCTTGCAGAATTGAAACTGTGGTTCTCTTATTACAAAGTACCTATCTTAAAGTATATATTAAATCTTAATTACTCATGGCATAGATGAGGAAGACGTTATAATTTGGCTTCACCTATTAGTGCATGCAAATTTATGCATGCATATTTTTGTCTCACTGATCTGATTGGTTGACAATTGAGGCCTCGTGATTTTGTGGCCTCATGTGTGTTAACTTGAGAAGCAAAAAGAATAACAGCATATAAGTTTTCAAGACAATGCAGGGCATTCATGGATGGATAGGACTGTTTGATATTGTGTTCACCGCTTATTGCCACATGGGATTTTTGTTCCAGCAAGTTTTGTGTTTTATATAACTTTGCATTTCAGTTACGATGGTGGTTTCGAGTGTCAGCTATATAACTGAATGTGGTCTTACTTTTTAGACACAATTTTATGTTCCTCTAGAAAAGCACTCAAAACATTTGGGAATCAAACACTACAATGGGTTAAAGACACCACAAGTTCAAGCTCTGTACAGCTTCTTGTTTATTTATACCATCCAAGTTTCATTGTCACAGCTTTAATACTATTGATATTACATGGGAGGGCAGAGGGAATCCCCTAATGCACAGTCCAATGAAGGGGCTCTAACAGCCATGCATCTCATGAATACGAAACACTGTAAGGATAATTTTAGTTGTTCTTGATGTTTTGTAATTTAGCAGTGTCACTGTGGTAATTAACACGTCTTAGGATGACAGAAATATCCATTGTGTGAAACGAGACAGCTGGATGAGCCAAATAAGCAAGCAATGACAGCAATACAGTGACATTTTCCATAAATGCTACAAATCCATTTGAAATCCACAGATTGGTTATAATTTTCCATACTAAGTTTGAAGTCCAAGAATTGAAGAGCAAACAGATTTTAAAATATTTTAAACATTTTTGCATGACATAAATATGCACCAAATCATACAAACTCAGATGTAACATAAGTCATATAACATCAGCTCACATGTACACTCTGCTATATTTAACTCACATGCATTACATTGTGTCTCTTCAGAAATTTAATTATTTCTACCAGCTAAAAAATATGGTAGAAAGAACTCTGAGTTATAACACATGCTGCAAGATTGGGCATTATTAAATAAATAAATAAACTGCCCACCCCGGCATTTGTCAGGCATGTTATAACTTTTCCTCCCCAATGGTGGGGAATTTACCAAAACAGGTCAGCCTAGGGGTGGGGCATTGTCAAAACAGCCTTATCTTTCAGATTTTAAAGTTGACTAGTACAATGCTTAGGTTTTTTTTATTATTTCCTGATTGCTCTCAAAAATACAAAAAAACTGAGTTGATAAATATTGTTTGGGCCACATACTTTTCAAGTGAACCGGAGCAAAATGAAGCAACAGACTGAACGCAGTCATATTCCATTTTGGGCTTTCACGCAATTTTCAAGATAGGCAGGCTAGTGCCTTATCTTTCAAGTGCAACAGAGGATACGTAATATCACGGTAAATCGTCACGATGTTGAGGTCTTATTTACCAACATTTTTAAATTCCAGTTCGATCAAGAATTTTAGAGGGCCACCTCAGAGTCAAACGTTTTGTGGGAGCAATAAATTAATTAAACACATGTTTAGAACGAATGAGGGAACGGATGTAAGTAATACTGAGGAAAAATGACAGAATTTCTAGCATGAATAAAGATTTGTGAACAATTATTGCTGCCACCATTACATGTAATTATTAACATAATTATTTAAATAAAATTTTGATCTTGTCCCTGGGCATTTGCACTCTTTCAGAAGCCCCACCATGGGGATTTGTACGTATAAGTTGACCCCACCGTGAGGCATTTGCAACATTGTTAAAAAAAGACAAATGCCTGACAAATGCCGGGGGGGGGGGGGGGATGAGCGGGCTTGGATTAACTGGCTTGGATTAACTGGCTCTGCGACGAGTCAGTTCTTAAAATACCCTTTTTTTTCGGCATGTCGGGTCACCTGCCCCGGGAATCGCTTTTGCTGCGGCCAACACCGTATAATAATAATAATAATAATAATAATAATAATAATAATAATAATAATAATAATAATAATAATAATAATAATAATAATAATAATAATAATAACTTTATTGTTTATATAGCGCAAAATACATTTATATATGATCTAATGCGCTTTACATGATCATAAAAAATAGATTCTATTCTAACTAATATATACTATAAGTTATTGAATATTATAATAAATGACATTTCTTGTGTGAGTATATAAATTATATCATTGGTAAGCTATTTTAAAAAGTTACGTTTTCAGTAATTGTTTAAATTTATTTATAGATGATTCATCCCTTATATTCCGTGGAAGTGTATTCCACAAGGAAGGAGCTGCTACCTCAAAAGCTCTGTCTCCAGAATTTCTTTTCGTTACATTATGTACAATTTCAAGGAGACGACCGTTGTTATTGGAACGTAAATTATAACTAGACTGTTTTTTCTGTTTAACTAAATTTGAAATATAAAATGGGGCATTACCCTGTAAAGCTTTAAAAGTAATTAAAATAATTTTGAACATCATTCTGTATTTAACAGGCAGCCAATGCAGCTGATAAAGAACAGGTGAAATATGTGAAAAACGTGAAACATTTGAGACTAACCTAGCGGCTGCGTTTTGAACACGTTGAAGCTTATTGATATAGATATTTGGAAGGCCATAAAATAAACTGATTAACTAACGCCTGAACGAGCGTTTTAGTGGCATCCTTTGTTAGATATTTCCTAATTCGTCTAATATTATGTAAGGAGTAAAAAGCTAAATTACTTGTTTTAATGATATGGTTTACTTCCGGTAAACGGTTTACTTCCTCTGCTCGATTGATAGTTCAAGAGTTGCTTACTTTCTTCGATCGTTATAAGAAAAAAAAAACCGATATCATCCGCGTTTGCTGTTGTAAAACAAAACGATACTGTAACAAGATTTGGCTGTTGGATTTGTGAGATATCGATAGTTAGTTTGTTTCAGCTGCTGTGACATTCATCGATCGCTTTACTTTGACAAATTTTGGTTAGATATTCTGCAAGGTAAGCCCTTTTCTGTAATTATTTCAAAATACAACCATATGTTTTCCTCATTTTCTTCGTTTTAGGAGACGTCTAGGAGGAAGTCATGCTCATTTAAGGGAAATGGCTTTGCTTTGAAATTTATATCCTTTGTATATCGCTACCGTGTATTTTGCTGTGTTTTTAGAAGTGGAAAAGCGAACTGTAACCAATAGTTTAGCAACTACAATTCATATATTTACCGTTCTAATTTCGACGGAATTGTTAAACATTAAATCTCGTCGAAAGATGACCGAGAAAGCTATCCCATTAGTTCACAACTTGCACGAGCATGCTATTAAGTAACACTCCACATAAGAACTACAGTAAATTTTATTGTTCTGCGACATTGGCTCTTTCTCACATAGAATGTCTTTGATTTCAAGAATATACGGGAGGAGCTAATGGTTATAATTATATTTCAGTATAAAATAAAGAATATCCATTTGCGTCAGACAAATTTTAGGAAATGTTCGTGCTTAACCAATCAGAATAGCAGAAGACAATAGCTAATAATTTTGCTTCTTTGATGAAGTTCCCCAAATACAATTTCTTTAAAAATTTGCATGTTTTGCGATTGGGTCTTAAATTACATGAAACCTTTAAAAAATCAAACAAAATGCACCTTGAAACCTAACTTTTTAGCGGTCTTTGAGTCTAGGCCAGTGAGATCACTAGCTGTAACAATGAAAAAAGTCGACGTTCCATCGTGCGTTGCCGTTAGCACTTTCCTTCTTGTGCGCCGGATCATTACTTAACGTCATAACGAGGACGGAACGAGCCATTGTATTAAGACATTTTACGACGGGGAGCCTTGAAAGTGTGTCCTCTCGGCCTTTTTTGACAAAGCTTCAACGGTTAGGTTTCCTTCCTATCTATCTGTTTACGATAGTTCAAATTCATTGTGGTCCCCAGAATCATTCTGCTCTTTCAGCGCTAGTTCACTGTTAGTTCCGACAACGCACTCTTCCTCGATACGAGAACTCTTTTATTTTTCGACATTGTAGTTTTTCTTTCGCGTTAATTTCCTACATTCTACATTATTACATTACTATTTCTACATTACTATTGCCTACATTCTACATTACTATCTTCTCTTTCAATTCGTGTAAATTTAAGTCTTGTTAATTTCAAATAACCTAATAAACAGAAGCGTTAAATTCCCATAAGAAAGTATGCAAACTCTAAACACCTAATATCCTGGTCCCAGAGACTTTCGTTCTTCTTTCTTCTAAACTGACGAACTTGAGTCGTAAAACAAAAACGTCATCTTAAATTAAAGAGGGTCTAAAATATATAGGTTTCTTAATCCCACATCCCGCCACTATTTTTAGCCACCAAGCTAATGAACCTTTTGCGTTTTTTTCAGCAAAACGCCCCAAAAGAAAGAATGTTATTTTTAGATGTACATGGAACCAATTGGTTCACTGGTCGGTACCAAAAAATCATAATCATCTCTTGAACAAATTTTGAACAAACTTGAAAATAAGAGAAAGTCGAGAACGGAGAACCTGCACCTTTCTACCGCAACACCGCTAGCTCCTATCGATCTCACATCCACCCAAATCTGTCTCCTGAGTCCCAGAACAGTTCCTTTTTCCATCTATATGAAATGTCTCTAATATAGAACAAAATCAAATTTAACATAGGAAAACACAGTGTACTCTTTTCAGTTAATAGTTTTCCTACATTAAAAAAAAAAACGTTTTTTTTTTTTGCCCAAAACCTTGTTCCAAACGAGAATAACATTAGTCCATCGCATTCCATGCAACTCTGTATTTGTGAACAATTTTGTATTTTAGTCAGAAAGCCTATCAGAATTCCACCAATGCCCAAAGTGAGCTAGGGATTTCATGACCCAGATATGGCCGGGAGCATATGTCTTCCCTTTCTCAGTCTTTAGACATCTTAACAATGGTAAGTGCATAATTACTAGAATAGAAACCTTGATTGCGAAGGTCTGCGTAACACTTAAATAAAACTATCAAACTTTTCCCTGTTTTTCCCTGTAACATTTGTCCCATTTTTTTTATTTATGAAATTAATTTGTCTATAAACAATCTGCGTTTAGGCAAAACTGCTACAGTTCTAAATCGAGATGGCAAGGAAAATATTGGCGTTTGAATTTCTGGTGAATTTGGGAACATACTTTCAAACTTTTTCGTCGTTTGTGGCTCAAACTTTTCCTTTTTCGGATTAATGTAAATAAATGCAATAAGGAAGGATAGTTCTTTGCATCTGTATCAGCAAGGATATTTTTCAAAGTAAAAAAAATTGAAACCTTAAACTAGCCATTCCGTATTGAGGACCCTAAACCAAGTCTACATGCTGAATTCCGCCAATCGGTGAGGTACCGTGGCCGGCCCAAGTTCGAATTTTACAGATTATTACTCTTAAACGCTTGACGGTCCCCACTCCCACCCCCGTCCTCCGATTTTTTGCTCTCGCCCCAATTTCCGCGCGGCCAGAATGCGACAAAACTTGTTTGCACGGGAACCAAGAGAGCTTTATGTTCTCTTGAACTTACCCAAAATCTCCTGTTTTTGTTAGTTGTCCCCAAAGTAAGAAAAATACTTATTTTTTGTGACCTGTAGACCTGAGCCAGATATTTGAGTAACACTATATTAATTCCTAAAACCTAGACGACTCGATCTTTTCCTATGATTGTGTCTGATCTCTTAGGAAAGCTTCTGCAATTGATTACCTTTTCCCATACAGGAGCTAAGCCAAGTTCCATTAATTGCTATGCTGCAAAGGGTCTCTACCAACCTCCATGAGAACTCGAGAAACGTTTTATTTTTGAAACCTGAAGACGTCACGACTCGAAATGGCGAGGTATTCACACCAAACCTCATGGAATTGTCAAAACTTAGAAGGTCGGAACAGTTCAAGAAAGGCGTCGTGTTTTATGACAACATGTCTAAGAATGATGTAAGGGGCAGACTTGAGGAGGCTTTCCCAGAATTGGTAAATAAAAGGTAATTGTTTGGGATTATCATGTTTGATGAGAAATTCAGTTATTTGAATGGTAAATTACCCTATTGTCTGAAATGCTAACAATGCAACCTACGTATGGTACGTGGTTGTAACTAGTCACATTTATACTGTAACCGTTAAACTGTTTCTTTTTTTTTTAATTTTAAAATTGCCGCTGGCAGCAAGTATAATTTGTCCGGCCTATGTTTCTTTTGCTTTCTGAGGACTTACGAGTTGCTCATATCAGCCGGAGCAAAGATAAGTCACTGCCTATAGTACTGTTATTTACTGATTCAGGTACAATCTAAAGAATTGCTGTCAACTTGTTGCCCACGCTTCAATAAATACTACATGAAGAATTCAATACCAGTAACCTTTGTAGGATAATTAGGGATTTTAATTTTTACTATCATTAATCATTTATTGTCTTATTTATGTTGTAATACGACCCCACACGTTTAACGCTTTAAAATATATCTTGCGTAAATAAAAGTATTGTATTATATTGAAGCTAGGTCAGCATCTGACGTCCATGTTTTGTTAAGGTTTTCGTGTGCAGCACGGGGAAATAAGGACAGCTCCAAACTTGTGTTTCATGGCGACCGACGTGTTTGGGATGGCAGTACCATCAAAAGGAAACTAAGAGGAGCTTCAGCCATGTATATTGTTCTGGAAGATGAGGTAAACGTCATGACATTTGCGAGCTGGAAGCAAAGTAATTAATTTCGACTGTGACATACTGTATATTAACATTTTCACTTCCAATTTGTGACAACTTGTAAAAGATACAGCCAGGAGCCCATTGACAGGCTCCTGATTCAGCCAAAAATATTGAAATTTTTCGTTAACTGTTACGACGAACGAACCCTTTAAACGCCCAGTTTCGCGCAGCCCATAGTTCGTTCAGTAAACATGCAGTCGAAACGACGCATCAGAGACCACATTGTCTTTCTATCTTAGTTACTTAAGCACAGGCCGCCGACAGTACTTCTCCATCCTACTCCATCCATGCTGAACCAGGTTGTGCCAACCATAGCCTACCTTTTTCATCTCAGCATC
The DNA here is from genome assembly GCA_022457155.1 of Cladopsammia gracilis. NCBI lineage: Eukaryota > Metazoa > Cnidaria > Anthozoa > Scleractinia > Dendrophylliidae > Cladopsammia > Cladopsammia gracilis. Next base: position 641,693 of record JAJGOT010000198.1, read on the forward strand.
CACACTTCTGCACCATGTGATGCGTGGCCTCCCCCTTGTCCGCCTTCCTGAGGATTCCACCTCAGCGCCTTGTGTAATGCCGTTGTTGTTTTTTCTTCGGGTGTGCCCAATCCAGGTCCATTTACGCTTCTTAACCAGAACTGGAGATGAAAGCTGTTCTGTCGGAGCCAGTAACTCCTCATTGCTGATTCAGTTTAGCCACCATATTTTTAGGATCTTCTTCAAGGATTGTTTATTAAAGGATTGAATCAGTTTGTCTGTTGCTGCTGTTCTTCGCCAGGTTTCCGAGCCATAATGGCGAACTGCTTTGACATGTTAAGCCTGATGAAGGCCGTCCTGGCCTTTCCAATTCGTGCTTTAATATCCTGCTGCGGTCCTCCATTGTTGTCCACAAGGCTTCCTAGGTAGTTAAATGATGTCACTATCCTCCACCTTTCCCTCTTTTAGCTGGATGTTTTTTATGCAGTTTGCATTCAACCTCATTGATTTGGTCTTGTCTTTGTTGACCCATTACTTACTTACTTACATGGTAGATGTGTTGTCTTACATTTGATAAACTTTGTTGGAGAGAAGGGCCAGATCATTTGCATAATCAATAATAATCAAGATCGTCGAGTTGGTTTACGAGGATCCACTGGATTACCGTTCCTCTTGCCTTATCGCCCAGAATTCCATTGTCTTCTGCGACTTGTACTTGCAGTGCCCAGTTTCTTAATGCGCGGCATAAAAACTTGCATATTCAAGACTAGTCGACTGTAATAGGCCATTTGCACGATGACGTCATTTGACTACTACTACCAGAATTCATTTCGTTTTTCCTTTCTTATTTAAATTTTGCAATCCCAGTGCGGTTAAAATAACAATAGCCCTAATTTGCACTACAAAACAAAAAACTGAAGGATTCTGGTAGTAGTAGTCAAATGACGTCATCGTGCAAATGGCATATTGGTCAACAAATTAAGCATTGGGAATACTCTAGTCTCTTGGCAGATTCAACTGCTGTCAATCAAACGGTTTTGTCAACAAATTTGTGTGCACCAAGTTTTTTTTTTTGACTCGTTAGATTCATAATTTAGCGCGATGGCAAAACATTTTCCGCAGAACAGGGTTTTCAGTTAAAAGCGTTGCCAAATAGTGATCGTGGATCGCGGGTCACTCGCTTGGTGAATGGAGGCAGCGAGCTTGATGCGCGAATGAAAGGAGCGTGAAGGGCAAGTCACGCGCGACTAGAGGAGCGCAAAACGGTTATGACTTGCGCTTTGCAAAAAGGAAATTTGCAAAAATAACCGGCTTGTGAAAGCAGTTTCATGAAGAAAGAAAATGGTCTCGCTGAGAAAGGAAGCGGGTCGTGTGAATGACTCGCGCTGACCCGGACAGCGCATTGGGTTATCGTGACAGACTTATGCATTCCGCTTCAGTATTGTTCGTAGTTTAAAATGATCGAAAAGTTCTGTGAAATAGTCTCAGGCTGTTTTGAAAGACCTTTAAAAAGCGCCCGCCCCAAGGCGGCCGACGACAACTACTCCTGTGGTAAATAACATTCTTTTGTTTGCGAAAATAATTATTCAAATTTGGATCCGTTTTGCTCTCGCGGGAATTTCAAAGCAAGTCCGTTCTATTGTGGAAACTAATTCGAATGAAATTCCATCAGAGAGTAGAGCCATCCTACTAGTTTATAAAAGTTGCTGTTAACATATTTTGTTTTATATTAAGAAGGAGAAAATGGTCGCTCTACAATGTTACATGTCAGCCATTTTGACAGACAACAAAATCAAGGACAACTATTTTCGAAATTTCTCTCAAAGTGCTCTTTTCCCAGAGACCAAATTAGCAGCAGAGCTTATAAACATGTTGAAGTTTCTAAATATCATAAAATCTTTTTGGGGAAAACTATTCTATGGCCATGGGAGTTGAACACATTTGAGGCAAATTTGACAAAACTACAAAATTGGCCATTTTGAAGCTTAATTATTCAGCGAATTATTTCGCCCAAGAAGACTTTAGAGAGACCGTTTAAGCGCCAAAAGTACTTATTACTATCTTGTCTGCTAACTATGTTTGATAAATGAGGTTTCGGCCACTAAATTTATTGAATTTTAAATCGATAAAAGCCTACCTTGTAAGGTTTGGTAATTTCTGCAGCGTGCTTTTATCGCGTAAGTCCCTCGGTCGGTCGCTCCGTTTTCTTGGCCAAATCTAGCACAGACTCTAGCAGACAGGTCACAACTGTTTCCCCCATCGAACATCCACTTCAGAGACAGACGATGGATCGTTAGTCCGCATATAATTTGATATATAATGGAAGAAGAATTCACTCTGTCAAAACACAGTCGCGCTTTTCGTGGTTTCTGCCATCCATGGAATAAAATTAATCAGTTCAATCCATCCAGAGAGTAAAATAAATGCATCACTAACACTGCACTAAGCAAATACTAGTCTGTAACCAATCCAGAATAAAACAATTGCCTTAAATCGACTCGTGGATCGACTTAGTTGAGAAGGCCAGGAAGTTGTTGTCGAGTAAATGTGCAAACCGGAAATACAAAGAGCAATTTATTACTGCTGACCGGATGTAACGCAACCTTAAAATGTCGACTTTCGATCTGGCAGTATACCCGTTCCCCAGGCGGGGGACTCCCATATAAAAATCTGATGATGGGGTTGCTTTTCGGAAATTGCGGCGTACGAAGGATGGAGACTGTTTCAAATACATGCCAAATGGACTGAGCGCTGAAATCCAGTGCAGGAAAAGTCCGGTTCACAGAGCAACATAAACGTTTCCGGATTGGAAATACAACATCGGTGAACAGACCGTGGGAAGAAAAGCAACGGCGAGGAAGTAGCCAGTGAGATGAGGCGAGCTCGTGGACAAGATGACAAACGATTATTTGTCGTTAAGGAATTCTTAACGCCACAGCAAATATTCTCATGCTTTTCACGTATGGCTGCCAATTGCAAGCGAAAGGATATCTCACCTCTGGGCGGAGCTAGAGACAGAGGAAAGAGGAATAATGCTCCAAGAAGCAACAGCTGAAATCGCTAGACAAGCTACAATGCCGGAAATAGAAGGAGCTGTTACACGTACAAGAGGATAACTTTGTGCCGCATGAACAGAGACGAGCTTCAGACCAAGCTAACGTTGGCAAACCTGAAAGGCATATGTCTTAAGTACGGCATTCAGGGCGTGTCAGGAAGAAAGAAGGCGACATACGTCAATGCCCTTTTCAGTCTTTTCAAACCCCTGCAACTCCCATAAAGGCCTGCGCCAGTATCATTTTTCCTTATCGTTCACAGAAGGCGCCTGTCAATAACGTGGATTCGGCCCGGGGTGGGGACTAAAATAACGGGGGTACTCGTCGTACCTGTTATGGGTCAAAATTTGTAGATTGGTACCGCTTAGAATGTTAAAATCTAAAATGTCCTCTGTTAGAATTATCGTGTTACCTTTAAGTTTATTGAGCCGAAATATATGGCAGAATGTGAGATGTGTTGTTTTAGAATTTGTACTTCTTAGGGGTAACAAATCTGTGAGCCACACCCATCAAACAAGATTCTGGTACCTTTTAGGGTATTTTTCGATAATTTCCGACAAGCACCCCCCTCATTTTTATATGGGAGTCCCCCCGCCCGGGGTATTCGGTTTTTGGTATGACTTCATTTCAGTGACTAGACCGAGATAATTCAAACCCCAATCCTCGAGTCCTTGACAAAACTGTAGTTTTGGAAACGCGTACTTTTCAATTATAGCTATCGAACGCTCTTGTTCTCGTAAAAGCCTAAATACGTTTGGAAGCCCGTGACCTTCCGAAAAACAATAACTTTACCCTAGTCTTGTAAAGCCAGTGTTTATAACATTACTGTCAGACCGCGATTGAGTAGTATTATTTACATGATTACACGGTAACATTGTAACATGATTAGCCTATAACAAAATACAGATCAATAAATGAGCAACATAATTGTTAGACTGCACCGTACCAATTTTTTTGCCTGTTATATTCGGCGTATATAGCTCGACTTCTTTTCAGAGCTTTTATCCTCAGAGTCATGCACTTTTTTCTCTACCCTCAAATCAAGGAATACCAGATTCATAAATATCAATACCAGAGATCTTAACGCCAGATCGAAAGTCGACATTTTAAGGTTGCGTTACATCCGGTCAGCAGTAATAAATTGCTCTTTGTATTTCCGGTCTGCACTTTTACTCGACAACAACTTCCTGGCTTCTCAACTAAGTCGATCCACGAGTCGATTTAAGCCGATTATTTTATTCTGGATTGGTTACAGACTAGTATTTGCTTAGTGCAGTGTTAGTGATGCATTTATTTTACTCTCTGGATGGATTGAACTGATTAATTTTATTCCATGGATCCATGGCAGAAACCACGAAAAGCGCGACTGTGTTTTGACAGAGTGAATTCTTCTTCCATTATATATCAGATTATATGCGGACTAACGATCCATCGTCTGTCTCTGAAGTGGATGTTCGATGGGGGAAACGGTTGTGACCTGTCTGCTAGAGTCTGTGCTAGATTTGGCCAAGAAAACGGAGCGACCGACCGAGGGACTTACGCGATAAAAGCACGCTGCAGAAATTACCAAACCTTACAAGGTAGGCTTTTATCGATTTAAAATTCAATAAATGTAGTGGCCGAAACCTCATTTATCAAACATAGTTAGCAGACAAGATAGTAATAAGTACTTTTGGCGCTTAAACGGTCTCTCTAAAGTCTTTTTGGGCGAAATAATTCGCTGAATAATTAAGCTTCAAAATGGCCAATTTTGTAGTTTTGTCAAATTTGCCTCAAACGTGTTCAACTCCCATGGCCATAGAATAGTTTTCCCCAAAAAGATTTTATGATATTTAGAAACTTCAATATGTTTACAAGGTCTGCTGCTAATTTGGTCCCTGGGAAATAAGCACTTTGAGAGAAATTGCGAAAATAGTTGTCCTTGATTTTGTTGTTTGTCAAAATGGCTGACATGTAACATTGTAGAGCGACCATTTTCTCCTTCTTAATATAAAACAAAATATGTTAACAGCAACTTTTATAAACTAGTAGGATGGCTCTACTCTCTGATGGAATTTCATTTGAATTAGTTTCCACGCACGCGAGAACAAGACTCCAAAAAATGTCCTACTTGACAGTGAAATTTTTGATCAAAACTTGGGCCTGAGGCTGGCATGATCAATCGCGGTTACCACGGCAACGATACATCGGCTGACCCTAATATGGTTGTTTTTGTTCATCCCCCCAGGTAACCTACCTCCGCGCAAAAAACGAAGGGGGGTTAAAAATTTTCATTTCCAACTTTGCACCACTTTCTCAGAGAACTACTCTCAAATGCTTTCTCGAGGTCGAAAACATTTACCGTGCGTAAAAAAGAGCTGTTCCACTGGATCGATTGCTCGATGATGATGCGTAAAGTGCAGATGTTATCCGCACATGAGAGTCCCTGTATGAGTCCGGCTTTTTGATTTTCGCAGAATATTATCGACTCCTTTTCTCATCCTCTCCAGTAGAATTGATATTTTTCTTAAAAAACTTTTCGTGGTGTTGATAATAACCTGATCCCCCGGTTGTTCCTATTTATGCCAGCTTCACAATATAGCCCTCCTTATAGTCCTGTGGTATGTCTTCCCCATGCCAAATGTTCTTGAAACGGGGGCACAGCATGTTCACTGATGATTCCAAGTCCGCATTTAAGGCTTCTGCTGGAATCCCGCCTGGTCTTGTCGACTCTCCATTTTTTTTAATGCTGATATTGCTTTCCTAATCTCCAATGTTGATGGACCTTCACAGCTGATTGGCAAGATCTTCTCCACTGATGTTATCTCCGCTCTCTCGCAAGGAGCTATTCTGTTGCGGAGCTCACTAAAGCGCTCTGTCCAACTCGTCATTTGGCATTCAGTTGTTGTGAGTATCCTACCATTGCTATCTTTGACTGGCTTTTCTGGTAGCGCATGTTTTTCAGATAGAGTTATCATTATGCCATAGAGCTCCTTCATATTTCATTGGCATGCTGCTGTTGCTGCCTTGGTTGCCATATTTTCAGTGACTAATTTTTTGTCTCTTCTTATGCATTTCCTTACTTCCTGGTGTTTAGCAAAGTACTCCCGTTGGTAATTGGCTTTTGCTCCTCTATTTTATTCAAAATATTTTTCAGCTTTTTCCTTGCCTCGATCTTTTTCAGGGTTGCCCGTGTTATCCAAGGCGTATTTTGCCTCTTCTTCCTTACCACGCATTCCTCGCGCGATTTAATCCAGATCTCTTTGATTTTTTCTCAGTTCTCATCCAGTACTTCATCTTCTGTCACCATGTCTTGGAGGACTTGATATCTGTTCCTTAGCAGAATTTGGTAATGGTCATTCTTTAAGGTGGCTCCAAGTAGTTGTTTTTTTTGGGGTCACACTTCTCTTTTTGAATGCGATTTTACATAATCTTACTTCAGTTCAATAAATCTCAGTTTGATACCAGATGTTAGGCTTGGATGAAAGTTTTGGACGATGTTCTTTTTATACTAATCAGCGTTTCCATAACAACGGTAAACAAACATGGCGAAAAACAGTTTTTCCTAAATATCTCCCGATTTTGGGGCTACCCGCGACAAGCGACTAAATGCGCTATAATCTACACAGTGTAGCACACTAAATGGGGAAATTTCAAACAAATTAAACTGTTCGATTTTGAATAAATCGCGGAAACATTTTTAACATATGTCTTTTCTTGTTTGAAATATAAGCGGTCAAAACATTCCATATCTCTTACAAATTATCAATAAATTACCAAAAAAAATTTCCTCAGACTTAAATAATTACTCCCCGCAAATAGCTCTGACTAACTCCTCGGCAATAAAGAGATGGATCTTTTCATTCAAATGCAGTTTTAAAAGAGTGAAAAAGTCAAGCAAAACTGCATTTGAATGAAAAGTTCAATCTCTTTATTGCCGAGGAGTAAGTCAGATCTATTTGCATGAAGTAATTATTTAAGTCTGAGGAAACGTTCTGTGCTAATTTAATGATATTTAGTGAAACCTATGGAATGTTTTGACCGCTTATATTTCAAACATGAAAAACACATGTTAAAAATGTTTCCGCGATTTATTCAAAATCGAACAGTTTAATTTGTTTGAAATTTCCCCATTTAGTGTGCTACACTATGTAGATTATAGCGCATTTATTCGTTTGTCACGGGTCGCCCCCAAATCGAAAGGTATTTAAGAAAAACTGTTTTTCGTCATGTTTGTTTACCGCTGCTATGGAAACGCTGATTAGCATAAAAAACACATCGTCCAAAACTTTCATCTACGCCTAACATCTGGTATCAAATTCAGGTTCATAGAGCTAAAATAAGATTATGTATAAGCGCATTAAAAAATGTGACCCAAAAAAACTACTTGGAGTCACCTTAACTTCCCTGTCCTGTAGATGGTCTACATTATATTTTACTCCAAGATATGGTTTGTTGTTATTCCTCTTTAGCTTGATCATGAGCTGAAGCTTACCGACTACCAAATGATGGCCCGAGGCTGCATCCGCACCACGTCTCACCCTCATATCCAATAATGATCTTCCAAACTTCTTGACCTTATGCAAATGTCATCAATCTGATTCTCCGTTTTCCAGTCTGGTGACACCCAGCTGTATAAAAAGGGAGCCCCCAATAGCCATGTTGTTTTCTGACCATTCTCGTTCAGCTCCCTTTCTGTTGTATCATCCATAACCTTCTGCAACCTTCCGTAGAACTCTTCATCCTCTGCCTCATTTGTGGGCGCGTAGCACATGATGATTTTCTGAGTGATTCTCTTGTTCTATGTTCTGAATTTCGATGTCATGATTCTAGAACTCACTGCGGAGTGGGTTTCATGCAATAAGGGCCAGCCCTGCATTCCTTGGTAGCATCACAGCTACTCCTGTTTGAGGTCCATTGTGTTCCCTGTGCCCTGAGTAGGGAATGGTTTCTCCTGTATTCATTTTCAGCTGCCCTGATTGGGTCCACCCTGTCTCGCCTAGTCCCAGCAGTTGTAGGTTGTAACTCGTCATCTCTTTGGCTATGATAGCACACTTCCCCGCCTCGAGCATGGTCCTTACGTTCTATGTTCCAAACTTGTGATTGGCACTCTGGATCTCAGGTGATTCGGACACCTAGCGTCCTTGCGGCATTTACTATGCATCGTCATGCTCCCTCCCACTCTGGGGGGGGGGGGGGGGGAGGGGGGGGGGTCCTGATTCAGGATGTCCATGTTGATGGTACTCTCTTCAATTGTCTGCGTTTCTGTAATCCGCAAAAATCCACTTGACGGGGGATTAGCCCACCAAGCTTTACCAGATACCTGTTAGCCATCTTTACCTGTTTTCAGTCTCCCACGACGTCGACGAAGGTCAGGATATTGTATAAATTTTTTGTATAACATTTTTTGTATAAAATTTGTATAAAATGGGCTGCGATGGAATAGTATTCCATCCAGGGAGGAGAAACAATACTCCTTGTTTCTTAATGCGCACGATCCCGAGGCGCAGATACTAACCGGTTATTGCTAACTTTAGAAAAAAAAAAACACAAATGTTATCAAATGCAATGCGATATATTACGACAAATAAAGTGGAATGATCATTGCTAGTAATAAATACTTGCGAGTCAGTGCAGGTACAATGTTAACTGTATGCCAAGGAACTATTGTCAATAATTAACAGTTATAGGTCAGGCTATGGACAAAAAATATTTCTTATAATGCATTCCAATAATGCAGTGAATAACATCATTTGTTGTTGTAGCTACTGTACGTTTAAGTGAAAAGCTATGGATGCTAATCTTTCCTCTCTATATTTTAAAAAGACATCACAAGTGCCAGGACCTGCGACTGTCACGTCTGGTGGTTTAACAGGTAAATTTTAGGTTATTTACAGAGGTTTCCCTCGTTGGCGTAATTTTCAATGTATCTGATCAAATGTACGAAAGAATCAGTAGAATCAGTAAGAATTTGATCAGTTACTTACACTCTTATATAATGAAATAACGAAATGCGCGTTATAAAATCATTATATATTACCCAGGTGCAGCGGTAAGCGGAAACCATAATTACCAATCCAATCCAGTGGACACCGCTACCGGCACCGTTACTGATGCGGTCCCTCCCGACTTAAAGGACGTAAATCCTGGACGTTTTGACATGGATTGGAAGGTATACTTTTCCTTAACGACATAACTTGGTTTAAATGTTAAGCCGGAAGTACACGCATGTATGATTTGAAAAATGTTATTTCAAGATTGGAACTGATAAATTGAAGCTGTTCTGTAGTCACTATAATTATGATATTAAGTTAAATAATCAAAAGTTTTCTACGGCAGGATGTAATGGATGTGTTGGAGGAAGATGTAAAAAAATCAGAACAAATGGACAGTCGCCGCAGTGAAACTTCACAGATCACACCTCACTCTGCTGTAATTCAAGAGCAGAACAAGGTGACTCGTTCCTTCTCAACCTAAAATTAGGAAAACACAAACTATCCCAAAAACTATCCAAAAATAGTATACAAGTAGGAAAAAGAGGCATTTTGCAACCCTCGCTTTCATGAGTTTGACGAAATAAAATAATTCATAATGCGAGCCGTTGACAAAAAAAAAAAGATGGCCGAGTTTTAATCGCTGAAGATAGCCTTAGAGTAGTCCAAAATGTTTCGTCTACCGTCAAGTTTTTGTTGCATTCTTGGGAGTTGTTATTGAAATCAAGTTTAAGTATAATCGGTTCATTAATTTTTACTGTTAATCTATGGATCAGCTCATGCAGTCACTGATGCAGTCAGGATCAATTAACGATTATATATGTTTCAAAAGTCAAATAAAGTGCAGGTGCATGGCTAACATGACATGAAAATGTAGATCTGCTGCTCGTAGAAAATACTGGCGAAATCGTTTAAAGGACTCGAGTCATCCAAATGCACTGCGCGCTCAAACGGTGAAATCTGCCATTTTCGATGCCATCAAAATTACCGAACATTGCATAGTGAATCGGAATCTTACTGCATCGTCCCAAGTTGTGTAATTGAAAGTCTGTAACTGTTATAGTAGCTTTTTTGAATTATTAGTCTATAGATTTGAACGAGTTTTTCGTAGTTTTGCGCTACCGGTGGACAAGATTTTGACATCCAAAGTCAATGGTCTTATGGTCTTGGTCTCCCAAGCATGGACGGCCGAAGGCGCCAGGAAATGCAAAGAAAACTATTCTTCACGAATCGACTTTCGACATTTGAAATACGAGCAAAAGTGAGGTTGGAATCGTACGGCTAACCCATAGCCAGTTCGCCGAATTGTTGTTGTTAAAGAATGTACAACAGTAATCACTTGCATCCGGCCGTGAGAATTATGAAGAAGCAAACATGCTGGAGATTCAAATATTTCACAAACTGATTTCATGATGGATGCAATAACGCCATACGTTTAACAACGGAAGTACATCCTTGCTCCGAGACACGCAACTATATGATCTGTAAAAAGATCTATAAAAAGAAAACAATCTCTCAGGCACGTACTTGGGGTAACCCTATTCTAAAGCCGGGCTGAAATGCTTTTTTTGAGACAAGCAGGATTTGTGCTAGGCCTGTCACCTTTTATAACGATATTTTTAAATATCTCGCCTCGATGTTTTTCGCGGCGATTTCCTTACTTTTGGTCACGCGCCACGTGTAATATAATACCGAAACTCCCGTATGTAAACAAAAACAAAGGTGTGGCTGACTAGGGTCCTTATTCGTACTTGGATGGTTCACAGCCAACGCACCTTGTTAATTGTTAAACATTTACTTACTTTTTACTCCGTTATATTAAATATTCCGCTTTTATATATCATAATTTTACTCAAAACTGTCTAAGTCACATGCACATGCATGTTTAGTGAAACCTTCAATTTGAATTGCTTGAAAGTCACAATGCAGTTGACAACGTTTGTCATTTCTCAGCTATACCAGGTACCTGTCGCTGCTGCTCAGGGTAGTGAAAGATCTGAGACTGGTTACTCGTCAGCAGGTGAGAAAGCCAGTTTACTTGGCTATGTATATATTGACAGACGTATTCTTACAGTTCTCTTTATATGTGATCACCCGTTAGCTAGACTGCAAAACAGTCCGTATTTTTTTTTGCGCGAGCCCACCAAAACGCTCATTTTTTATACGCGCGTGCCGCACATGGAATGTTCTGGCCGCTGAGTTACGCACAAGTCACATTTCTCTAGCCTCATTTAAATGTTCACTACTTCAATATTATAATAAGGCTCTAGAGCTGGATGACGGCGACGACATCAGAACCTGGAGAACAATCTGTCCCAGACGCAACATAGCGAGGACTCTCCTAGGCCCACCGTCGTGCTGCTTCTAGCAATTTGTATTCCCGTTTTTTTCTTTTTGAATTTTCTTGTTTATATATTAGTAGCTTTAGTTATTAATTTTTATTAACGAGGGATCCACTGTAGTTGGCTAGGCTGCAGTGGTCTCCCGGCCTAATAATTTTATGTATATAAGTTTTGTATTCTAGTTAGGCGAAGTTAAATAAAGAAAATAAAAAATAAAGTGGCGATGGCTGAAGCGGCGGAAGAGAACTGGAGCGAGTCGCGATCGAGTGATTATTAGCTATGCCCAGTTTACAGCCGCGGGAGTTTAGTTATTCCCGCAATCCTCTTTGTCATTTTGGCTGGATTTCTTCGACCCTACGGCTTCGTAGAAAATATTTCTTTACTGGTGGTAAAGGCGGAAAGGCGGAATATTTTAAAATAGCTTTGCACAACTTGTCATGACATTCTTTGCACCCCGGCAGATGTCTAAATTGAATGCTTCGGCTTCGGCAGCTTCGGGAAATGTTTCAACGCTTATAGGACCATCCTTTTACTATCAATTAGAAACAAGAATTAAAAAGCAATAAAAAACACTTAACAAGTCGTTGCAATATTTCTAATTTCAATGATAATTTCTTGATTTCGAAATGATCAAACCGAAACTCCTAAGGTGAGCGTACTTGCAAGCGCCTTGGTTTTTTCGTTAAAACTCGAAGCATCTGTAATATTTGAAATGATTGCCTAATTCATACCCCAAAACTTTGGAGCTTGCTCCTGATTCTTTAATTCAAACAAGGGTAAGCCCGTGCACCTAGCTGTGGTAGTGAAGAGGATGGCGGACGCACCGAAACACCCATGGCTCTGTAGGATTAAACTGACAAGTAATAGGCCTTGCCATGCATATTAAATTCAGGCTTAAGCAAACATTTAACGGTAGAATCAATATCATTACCAACGGCAGTCGTTATTTATTACACAATATATCGCTCAATAAAACTTGAGATTATGAAATATTTCGCTAATAAAATGTTTTTTTTTTAACTGTGTTATAGGAAGTTTGTCTCAGGATCAAGGACTCAACCAGGCGCAAGATAATGTTGTGACAACTGATGTTTTAGGGGTAAACTATCCTTACTATTATTTTTTCTGTAAGTACACCAAGAAGTAGTCACTGATTGTCAGAATCATTCACGCAAATAGTGGAACTATTTTATTCTAAAAGTGGTTTAGTTTTCAGTACGGAACATTCCCTTTGGTATAGTGATATAAATTTTCTATTCCACCAGACGCCGTTATAGAGGACTATAAATATAGAGAGAGTATATAGAGAATATCTAGAGTATAAATATTTATAGACAGCACTTCTACTAGCGACCTGAAACTTCTGATTACAACATATATTTTTTTTGTTACTAAAAATGTGGTTGTTGTTCATCGTGGTGTGTAAGATAGGTAAACGCTTTTTTCGTTTGTCTCACGATGGAGTCACTTTAAGATGTTGATCGCGACGTTTCGACTGCTATTACTGCTAGTCTTCATCAGGCGATGAGGTCGATTGGTTACGTGTCGCTTATGTAGCACGTTGGCTTGTTGCTATTGGTGCATTTTGATCCTGATTATTATTCCGAAAAGATGTTGTTCCCTCTCCGGTCCGATTTGATATCGGTCGGCTGTTATGCTTCTTGATTGTAGGCATCCACGCTTCGGGAATTTCAATTCCACTATCTCGGATATCGGATATCCTTCCTCGTTTGTACAAAAAATCACAAAAACGAAAGGACTGCAGTATTGCCCTATATCAAAGGTGTATCAGAGGTTCTTCGCCGCTGCCTACAACAACAAGGCGTACGCACTGTTTTCAAATCTGACACAACTCTCAGGTCACACTTAGTACGACCTAAGGACGTCCTCGACTCTAATAAACAGGACGGTGTTGTCTACAAGATTCCTTGCGAATGCGGCAAAGTGTATATCGGAGAAACAGGGAGGTCTATGCATGAAAGAATAAAAGAACACGATAGAGACATACGGCTTGCTCGTACTCAAACCTCCGCGGTTTCAGAACACGCTAACAAGACCGGGCATTTTCCTATTTGGGACGAGGTTAAGTTTATTGACCGTGACCCACACTGGTACACCCGTAGAGTTAAAGAGGCCATCCACATAAGACTTCATCCTAATAACATCAACAGAGATAGTGGAATTGAAATTCCCGAAGCGTGGATGCCTACAATCAAGAAGCATAACAGCCGACCGATATCAAATCGGACCAGAGAGGGAACAACATCTTTTCGGAATAATAATCAGGATCGCAATGCACCAATAGCAACAAGCCAACGTGCTACATAAGCGACACGTAACCAATCGACCTCATCGCCTGATGAAGACTAGCAGTAATAGCAGTCGAAACGTCGCGATCAACATCTTAAAGTGACTCCATCGTGAGACAAACGAAAAAAGCGTTTACCTATATATATTTTTAATCACAAGCTAGTAAGCTAGTGAAATTGCTGATTACAAATATATATTTTTAATCATGCATAGGCTTCAATACGTACGTCATATTTTAACATCGTATTAAAGTACAGATATGTTACTAACTTCAGCCAATCTTTAACTAAAATCTTAAATAGCCGATTTCTCTTTTTCTTAGCTATATACGGTACACAGGTCTGTCTCCGCTGCTACAACTTGTGAAATATCTCAAACTGGTTACTCGTCGGAAGAAGGTGAGAAAACCAAATACATGCATTTGGAAGGAATTTAAAGTATGTGTCCTAAGGCAGACACCATAGGCGGGAAATTTCTAGCGAACTGGAATGATTTTTACCGCGATGTTTTAACCGTAAGGTTAGCTATTTCTATGACAATCAAACTTTGGATTGAATACTAAGACTGGTCTTTCAGTGTGGATATTTGTGCCAGGTTTTTTGGTATGATTAGAAGTGAGTTTCCATACGCTGTCCGCCTCGGCGATAGTTTTAAGAAGGTAGCCATGAGCACGCAGGTCCAATGTAGAAATAACGAGAACTGCGTTACAGTACAAGGCCCAGATGTAATAATCGTTGCAAAAAAGGTGTTGTCTTAAACGCCAGGCGCAATGCCGAAACAAATGTTTCGGAAAAGGTTGACCATAGCGGTGAAATAATTGGTTGAGGAGCACCTGTGAAATGCGCTGTTGAAGTGGGGTGTTAGACCCAAGAGCACACGAGAGAATAACTCATCTTATCGTTCAGTTCATGACAAATCGGAGCGGGGTCTGAACTGGAAGTACCCGATTTCCGACTAAATTAAGTTGCGGTTTACTTCGCGATTAAAGTTCTGTCAACAGAGTCATTGCACTGTCAGCATGAAATTTTTAAGTCTGATGAATTGCAGAGATAAACACGCAACGAGGTCTTTTCCGAGGCTTTCCAAGTGATATATCCCATGATTCCGCAAGAGTCCGATAGACACATTTCGATCTGCAAAATAAAGATGGCGGCTTCTTAAAACAACAGGAACAATAGACCAGCCCAAACTTGCCCGCTCTATTCCGACTCACTTCAAAACAAAACACAACTGACACAGATATACTTTACAGACATAGAGCAAAACAACATGCCTTGACCAGGACTCGAACCTGGGTTACTGCGGCCACAACGCAGTGTCTTAACCACTAGACCATCAAAGCTGTGGATATTATAACCGGATAAAACTACAGTATAAGAGGGTTCCGAAACATTCAAGTTTGGAAGCAATAAAATTGCACAGTATCAAAAGCGCTTTTTACTTTACTAAAATCTGCAACATTCTTATAACCGCTTCATCGCTAGACTCTATGTCGATTTTCAGTTTCGCAGCCATCACCTTCAAGTTTTATAACTTTTTCGGTAGCTTCAAAGTTCAAACTTTTAATTATACGAACTTACACCGAACTAAATTTGCATGAAAAATTAGCACCTCGAAAAAATAAACAAAGCAACCAATTAAATGCGCGCGCTAAAACAATAAAACCACACTTTGTTGAGTTCAAACTATATTTATTGATAACAAACAATATTATACAGGCTGATGCACCGTTAGCGATCGAAACGGCAATAAGGGAAGACCAGCCCGGACTTTAACACTAGACTGTTTATTTGCACTATTGAAGAAGTAGTCAACTGAAAAATAGAAACGTTTACGAATTACTATAAATTTCTCTATACATTTCGGCCACGCAGTGATTAAACACACTTACATTTTGTGTTTCTTTTTCCGTGTCTTTAGTCCGTTGAGTTGCGGTCTTAACTTCTGTAACTTTCGTCGAAATGTACCTCGCGGCTTCGTTAAATTATAATTTTGCGTTACTTGAGTTGCATGTTTTATATATTTATGAATATATTAAATGACACCTTTTTTCCCGCTCCGCGGAAGTGAGGCGATAGTTTGAATACACATTCCGAAAGGCGCGTGAAATGCAGATCACAGGCAATTTAAAAGCTTAGTTGGAAAGGAAAAGACAGAGTTGGTTTAGTCTTCTTCATCGGGAAGAACTTGTTTGACAAACAATCGATTGAGTAAGAATTTTCGCTTATCGATGGCAAGTTCTGTCGATTCGAGCCAATCAAATCCCTCTGTGTCTTTTAACTCTTGTTGGGGTTGCATAACTTTACGAAAGGTCGAATCTTCTTCAAAGCACGCATCCATTGTAGATTCTCTAAGAGTATTTTTCTCAGTTTCTTTCTATAAGCAGGAAGTAAGGCATTTTCTGCTTTAATGCGAGCCACGTTGTGTGAATCTCCGTTTTGCTCGTATTCATTTATCAAAGCATTGAATTCGGCTTCGTGGCGACTGAAAGCTTCATCTTGAATACGCGACCAAGGATCTATCTGCTCTTTCTCTTCTTGGGAAGGTTCCATTTCTTCGCTAGATTGAGAGCCTTGAGATGACTGTTCGCTTTCTTGCGAGCTTTCGCTTTCTTGTGAGCTTTCGCTTTCTTCGGAATTTACATTCCCTTATTGATAGTCGCTCCACATCGTGATCTTTACTGCACAAGTGCTGACAACACCCTAAACTAATCTGAGCTGGTTGTGTCTTTCTTTTATATATTTCGATAGGGGCGCGGTTACACGGCAAAATCCTTATGAATTGATTTGTGTTTTGTTTGAGAACAAAATGTTAGAATGAAATAGCTTTACGGATGTTCCGCGAATTCACTATAAGGACGGATTACAGGCCTGAAGCTTTGTTGGCTTTTTCGGTAGCAAATGTTTCATCTAAAAACGATTTTACGTTTGGTTCATCTTCGTGTACGTAAATCCACTTTGTTTTTCCGTTTGAATAATGTCTTAATTTAACTGGCCAGTAATTTCCTTCGCACCAATAGACTGTAGGACTCGGACGGGGATTGTAAGAATTTCGGGAAAGCTTAAAATGCCTTGCTTCCTGCTTATAGAAAGGAACTGAGAAAAATACTCTTAGAGAATCTACAATGGATTCGTGCTTTGAAGAAAGATTCGACCTTTCGTAAAGTTATACAAACCCAACAAGAGTTAAAAGACACAGAGGGAATTGATTGGCTCGAATCGACAGAACTTGAGTGTGTAACTGTTGCCTTTAACATAGTATTATATCCTTTTCAATTATTTTTTGAGATCTCTACTAATAAGGGTAACAGTTGCATCCAGATGTTTCTTCGGAGCGTGTAACTGTTGCCTTTAACATAGTATTATATCCTTTTCAATTTGAAATCTCTACTAATAAGGTTAACAGTAGCATCCAGATATTTCGTCGGAGTGTGTAACTGTTGCCTTTAACATAGTATTATATCCTTTTCAATTAATTTTTGAAATCTCTACTAATAAGGGTAACAGTTGCATCCAGATGTGTCGTCGGAGTGTGTAACTGTTGCCTTTAACACGTACAGTATTACTCAAAAACGTTTTATACGGTTTAATCGACGATTCTAACTATTTTGAAGTCTATTTGGGTTATTTTCACCAGTAACTGTTTTATTATTTGCTTACCTTATTTCCATGTTGTTAATTGTAATTGTCTCCACTAGTCCAAATCCATTTTGATTCTCTTTTGCCATTTGTAATCAAGGTTTCCATAATTTACTGTTTCATTCATTGTCTATAACACAACAACAACACAACACTTTATTTATTCACGGATTGTAAGCATTAAGCATTATTGTGAAAGCATTATTGTGAAATATGTAATTCGAACTGTTCTTTTACATATTACTTCTAATCTCTATTAGTTTTTGACAGCTTTTGTAGCACAATTTCCTGTTTTCAAGTATCTAATTGTCTGCCATTTTTGCACCAAATTATCATTGTTTACAATTTATTTTCTATACAGTTATTTAGCTTGTAGAATTTATCTGTTATTTCTAGCTTTTACATATTATACCTTTAGCTTATTGTATTGTTACTCGTTCCCGTTTCTTTATTTGGCATGTTTTTTTTTTAGCGTTTCAAACCAAAATTTGGTTTATGTTATGCCCCCGAGACCGAGCGCTTTCACAACTCGTTTTGTAGTTTATTATTAACAAGAACTCTACGAGTTGTGAAACTGGGCTTTAAGCGTACTGATGAAGAAATTAAGAATTCGAAGCATAGCCAGTAGTGTAACTATAACTGCTCCACAATCGAAGATTCACTGTGACACTGTAGAATCCATTGACTGTTTATTCTTCATTTCGTAGCTGTAATAGGAGGCTTTTACATATAGCTGTGAAAAGTGAAAAACGGCGGGAAAACCATTATCACTAAGTACCTTCTACAGTTCACGCGATAAATATGGTATTCAAGACTGGGGTGTGAAGGTTTTGTTTCCATGTGCAAACACGAGGTGAGACTACATCAAACATGAGTCGAAGACGATAGCGTATACGAGGCTCTTCTTACATATTTTGATAGTAAACCAAATGAAAATCCAGACCCTTAAAGCCCGATTTCACTACTCGTAGAGTTCTTGTTTATTTTTCTAGACTGTAAAGGTCACCAATTTTAACGCATTAGGTCATTACGTGACTTGAATCGCACGTAGGTTTGATTTACCCGATTGGTGTTTTATGTAACTTTGCATTTCAGTTATAGCGATCGTGTCGGCTACTGAATGTAGTCTTACTTTTCAGACATAATTTTATGTTTCTCCGTAAAAGCACTCATAACACTCGGGAATCAATACTGCAATGGGTTAAAGATGCCAAGAGTTCAAGCTGTATACAGCTTATCGTTTTTATTCAATAAATGTACGGTGACTGTGAACACGCATTTCAAAGCTGCTATTTGAAGTCACCCGCCACGTTCACTTAGACACTTTTTGCGTCGGTGGGAAAGTGAAATACGAAAATTTGTTTTATTTACCAACTGGGTTAATAAGGTAAATTTAAAAAAAAAAGGTAAATTGGTCACCATTAAGAAATACAAAAGCTGACGTTTTGAGCGCTAGCATGTCACTAACGTTTTCCATCCACACGACTCTTTAAAACATGATCCCCATACTCGCCCCCTTGAAAATATAACTATGAGCTGGGTCTGGAGCGGTTCGTACTACGCATGATAATTTAGTCCCCCCGCATTTTGAGGGGCTATTAATTAACCGGAAGACAAAACTCATAAACCCGAAGATAAGATAAGAATCCTTACCAATCGCTGATAACAAGTCTAGGCATAGCGCAACAAGCGGCATTGCTATCCAATTGTTTTGTCCTTCGATCCAAAAGGCTAATAATAAGATTGATCAATTATAGTGAACTACTTGGCTTGCTGTGCTATGCATAGACAAAATTGTCAAGGGTTGGTTTAATTAGAA
Organism: Cladopsammia gracilis; assembly: GCA_022457155.1. Taxonomy (NCBI): domain Eukaryota; kingdom Metazoa; phylum Cnidaria; class Anthozoa; order Scleractinia; family Dendrophylliidae; genus Cladopsammia; species Cladopsammia gracilis. The sequence continues at coordinate 660,806 of JAJGOT010000198.1, forward strand.
TTGTTGTTATCCAAGTGTATTAGACGTCATTATTTGTTTTATTGACAAACTTCCGGTTATTAAAAAGCCTCCAAATACAGAAGACTAAATTATCATGCGCAGTACGAACCGCTTCACCCACTTGATAATAAAAGTAAGGGATGGGTCGGGGTATGGGGACCAGACTAGTAATTATTAATGTTCCAGAATATTAAAACCATATAAGCCAGCGAGGAAAACTATTCTCTGGCGTTTGTTTCATTTCTTGCCATGATGTTGAACTTTCTATTTAGGTCGAAAAAGGCCGCAATAGTCGCTTGCACGAGTGCGTTTTGGGGGTTAATCAATGTGTTTATTTGAAACAGGATACGGGTTAAAACACAGGCAGTCGAAGCTCATGATGAGAGCAGCGCGTAAATTAGACTGCTCCACGTCCTGCATAATAATAACATTCGTAAAATATGAGAATGTGAATGGAAATAGACTCTTAAAAGCGTATCATGGGTTATTGGGGAAACATGGTGAAAAAAAAAAAAAACATGTGGAAAATGTAAATGTTTGTGGGAAAATTGAAAGCCAAAAAATCTGTACTCGAATGTATATGTTTGTACCTTTCTCCATTCAAGACCTAACGTACGAGTTTAAAGAAACAACAGAAAAGATTTCGAGATCGACGAACCAATTCGTTTGTATTTTATTCCCAAGCGTGTTTTTTTTTTCCATAATATTTCTTGTAATTTTGACGCTGTCGAATTACAGAGAATGTATGGGAAAAATACGTTTCAGAATAGATTCAAAGGAATGGCTAATTTATTGCACACTTTATTTTTCTTTCAAAAACTCATTAATAATTCATAAGCATATCAGCCTATCGCAAGAGGCAAATCAATCACGTACATGAACCTTTATACCTGCTGGTAATATACCTGGTACAAAACTGAAAAGCCCGGAGTGGGTTTTGATATCAGTCTCAGGGGGAAAACGGGGTTGTTAGAACAACAAATGGTGACTTTAATATTTTTGTTCACTACATGTTATACGATATCTTTTGTCATTGAATTTGGAAACTTCTCCAACAAAATAAGCATGCAACCAACAGTTAGTAATTAACCAGTTATTTTGAATGACACCAGCGCCCACGTGTAAATTGTTAGGAAAGCAAGTGGATTCAGTGATGCAAGCTACTTATTTCTACTTGTTCTCTGCCACTGAAAAACAAATTTTCAAAGCCGTTTTTTCCACCGTACCTGTCAACTTTGGTATAGCGTGTTTCAGGAGATTATTTTTAACTCAGAACTTTAATATCCCAAAACTTTCGACAGGAGAGTGAGAGGACGCCATGGCCACTTCGTCGAAGCAGTCGGTACATGTGGCACATTTGTTGTACACTTATCAGTCTACTTGTTTTTCTTGTTTGCTGAAGTACTCTTTGCACAAAAGAGCAGTTGTTTAATCTCCGTAGGGACACACTTTGTGAGGAATGCTTTTAAAGTCGTTCAAAATTACAAATTCGCAGCACGTGTTTTATCAGGTGTAAAATTCGTTAAACCTGATTTGACATTTAACTATATACTCATTTTTTAAACGCTACATAAAATTTAGAGATTTTGTAACATTCGGTAGATACCATGTTTTGTTAACTCAGTGTATTTGTTATATAGCAAGTTCGTCTCAAGATCAAGAGTTTGTTGTGACTGTGGATCCCAACAGTGGTCCTCCTGAGGTAACTAATTTTTTTTTGTTCTGTTAGTGTGTAATAATGGAAGCTTTGTCAACAATGCTAGCTAGCATTTGAACTGTTGAAATAAATCGAAAACAAAACAAAATAAAACCAAATAATTATTTAAAACTGTAGAGAGGAATAAAAGATCAACTTGAAGAAAAATAGTATTATTGGGCAGAGTGTGCTCATTTCACGAGTCACGTTCGGGGGCAGTCCCGTAGCTATCCAAAGCCGCGTTCTGATTGGTCATCAAGCGAGAACAATAAAAAATTACGTCAAAAAAATGTTATCGTTAGTATATGTTTTCGTAATGAAGTTGGTGCGAGTTACAGAGTTGTAATTTTCCTCAGAGGGCTAAATCTTAATTGTGGTCCTTTTAAAACGAAGTGAAATGAAGTGCCGGATCTAATGATTAAAAAACAAGAGGCTACTATTGTAGCCTACACTCATGCGCTTGCATAAGCAAGTTTTATGGTTTGTTTTGAACGGGTCACGCACCCCTTCCCCCCTCAACGAATTTTGCGTGACACACTAAAGAACACGCTAAAACACGTTTTTAAGTCGTGAATACGACTTATTGCGATTACTGGAGAAAAGTCACTCGCTCATTGTAAACTTTAGGAACACTGTTTGACATGCGCCGGTTCTCGTCTGATCACCGAAGTTAAGCCCTGTCGGGCGAGGTTAGTACTTGGATGGGTGACCGCTTGGGAATACCTCGTGTCGTTGGCTTATCATTTTTCTTTCCTTCATTCCCTTTCATTTTTCATTTTTTGGTTCCGTCAAGGAGCCACTTGTCTGAGGAGGGCAAACTGAAGCCAAACGGTCATGAAAACATAGCATACCTTTGACGATATTCCAACGACAACGAATGGGCGACGAAGTTTGTCCGTAATTTTCATTTTCGCTAGTAAACACATTCCTTCGTGTTAACATGTTTTATTAATAATTATTTCCTCAAAACTAACCAGAACACAGAGAAAATTGAATCACAAATTGATATCAACATAAATTCTCACCAAAAAAATTGTAATTTCTTTTACGGTAAAGTCCCTCATCTGTAAGAAATCTGCTTCTTCGGTTTTCATCGCCCCGCACTGATAGCAGCGTATGAATTTCCTTGAAGCAAGATTCAGTTGCTGAAAGCTCTCCTTTTTCTCCACTATAGCGGCTTTGGATATTCTTTAAAGCTTTCTCTTTCCATTTTGAATATTTTAAATGTGAGTTATCAAAGCGATGACACGAAACTACGGTTTTAAAAACCAAGCACATGCCGAGCGCGGCAGCCATTTTTGTAGAATATGTTGGTGACCCGAGGACCCGGTCACTAAAATATGCGTGCATAAATTTGCATGCAAAATCGTGAGACAAAAAATAACAAGCAAAACGGAACCGAAACCTTACCTCATGCCGCTACGCGCATGAGTAAAAAAACTATTCAATGATCGAACAAATTGGCTGCAGTAATGGCTTCCACATGATCAACCACTGAACCGACTACTGTGTACCGACTGTACCGAACGTACCGACTGTACCGACTGTACCGACTGTACCGACTGTACCGACTGTACCGAACCTACCGAACGTACCGAACGTACCGACTGTACCGAACATATATACGAACGTACCGACTGTACCGAACATATATACGAACGTACCGACTGTACCGAACGCACAGAGTCAAGTTTGTTTTCCTGGGTTTTTTTTTCTCGATGCCTTTTTTATTATAATTCTTGTTGTCTAAATGATTTCACAGTGGTAAACATCCCGAAAAAAATCATTTGAGATATTATATTAATCACTGCCTACTTCACTTTAATAACTCGAATTTTTGATACTTGAAAAGTTTTGTACTTCCACTGACGGTTCGAGTTATCGGAATTATACACTTTTTGTAGCTGAGCTCCTGCGCGGAGCACCATACTTAATATAGAATGGGTATGTATATATCCATGCAAGTCTTTTTGGATGGTCATGCATGGCTTGGAGACTTGCAAAAAATATAAGGCGTACAATAATACATGATGTAACTGGTATTAATATTTTAGAGAAATCGATGGAATACTGCGAAGGAATCGACTGATTATTGAGGAAGATTACTCGTATAAAATAATTCTTGTGAACGGTTATTCCGATCCTGAAATCTTGCAATTGCTACCCAGAAATCTTGTTATGAATACCTTCTACAATACGCATTCAGCAGATTGCACTTAATTGCTATCATTATCGTTTTCAGATCCTCCTATCTCTTTTAGTCATTAGGGCCTGACCACGCCTGGCGTGCTTTTCTTAAAACTCCCGAAGACATTTGGGACTCGAGAACTCTTTTTTAAATCCATTTTCTATCGAATGGTGGTGTAGTTTTCAGCCAGCAAATCAGCTCGACTTATTTCATCAATTTTGAATTTTATTGCTTAGCTTTTAAAATGAACAAAAATTACGATTGTTATTCCTACAATTAACATCATGCTATTATGTGTTCTCGAAATTGTCACATGCGTCAGTCACTGTGAGAACCACATGCTTTAACTGTGCCTGATCTTTTATTTGTTTGATTGATTCGTTAATTTTCTTGTGTGGCCCATACATGTACATATCGCCGTTCGAATCAATACAATAATACAATACAATATTTTTTATTTAAACGCGATAAAAATTAAAGCTGACGCTTGTGGGGTGGTGTTACAAAAATTAAATATTAAAAAGCTAATTTACATATATTAAAAATACTTAATAATAATATACATACAATCGGTACTATACTGCTCCGGGCCATTCTCACGTCTTCACTTGGGTGGTTGGATCGTTGGCAACTATTAACAGTTTCTTTAACGGCACGATTTAGGTTATTTAATCATTTACCAACCCATATTGTATAAGACCGGTGCTAAGGTGTATGATGTAACACACAAAAATTGCATGTGACGCAGAAGTTTGCAAAAGTTAGATGTCATTTACTACCACTACACTGCCTTTATTGAAGTCATTAGTACCTTTAGTCAGTTTGAGGGAATAAGTTTTAAATACATGTTTCGGATACTTCAGGTATCTATCATCAGTTAAAAATATGTTTACATAAGTTGAACATATATAAATTATTAAGGTAAGGTGCACGGCAATTCAAAGGGAAGATGGTGGAGGGGTGGAATGGTGTGAGATATATATTGCTTAATGTCTTGTTATGAATTTCTATATTGCTTACACTGACAATTTTTTAACCCAGGGTGGGAAAAACTTTTGTCTAGAATTTGATAGAAGCCTTCCCTATCCAGTGGTATCAGCGTGGGCCTATTTTGGAGACAATGGCACCAAAGTATGGAAGACATACGAAGGAGATTGTATCATGTTTGGAAGAAACATACCTCGTAAGTAATCCCCATATTTAAGAAAATTAAAAAATCAAAGGCTCCTATGAGCTAACTGGTTAGCTCAGTTGGAAGAGCGCCAGTCTGCAGAGCGGGAGGTTTCGGGTTCGAATCCCGGCCGGACCTCCAACCAGGGTCTTTAAATAACTGGTGGGATCATGCTGGCTGTGTTCAACACCTTGTCTCAGTTCAGATGATCGCGTCAATGGGCGGTGTAAACCCTGGCTGTGACCACCCTCAGTGTCATGTCTTCCTTCATGGGTGGGGTGGGGAGATGAGATCAATAATGGACTGATAGCGGCTGCCTGAATCGCCTTCATGAGCTGACGTCCGATCTCATTCTCATAAATGTAAAGCGCAACTGAATATATTCATATAGACGTTCACGCTATATAAATGTAAAATATATATCTTATTGACCAAGGGCGAGGGCCGTACTGGGAGAATATCGGCCCTAGGTCAAAAAAGACCGACGGCCGATATTCTCCTAGTACGCTGTCCCGAGCAAGCTTGGTTAATGAGATATTTATTACACGACTCCTGCGGGCGGGAGGATCGCGCGGGATCAATCGGGACAACGCCCGGTCCAATAGACCAATATCACGCTAGAATGGCATGAAAATATTTTTAATTTAATGGGGGAAAGAGTCCAGTATCAAATTCAGCACATCAATATTAGTAAAACTGTAAAGTTTCGTAAAGATTGCTCGTACACTGACGGAGATATGAACTTTTGAAACTTAGTACTCTGGCCTAAGTTTTACAAAGAAATGCATAGGAAAACACGAAAACGAGGCTGGACGGGCAATCTATGCCCGTCCACCATGCATTTCTTTGTAAAAATGCTCAGTTTCAAAATTTCATATCTTCGTCAGTTTGCTAGCAATCGTTACAAAACTTTGTAGTTTTACTAACATCGATATGCTGAATTTGATGCTGGGCTCTTTTTCCCAATAAACTAAATATATTTTTATGCCATGCTAGCGTGATATTGGTCTATACTTAGAGAATATTGGACCGGCGATCGAGCATACTGATTCTTCACCAAATTTGAGGGGTTTTGAGTACGACCCGAGGGCAGTACTTAGGTATCTATTTTGTGAATAGAAAAAAAGTTCCGAAAAGAAGTATTAAAAAATCTAACCCACCCACTTTACATTGCGCGCCTCTATTGTTGTTGTTATCCGGGAATTTCCTATAATCCATTCCATATTTGGGCACGAATATCTAATATATCTAATGTATCTAATATTTGTGCTTTTCAATGCCCGATGGAAACAGATTACTTTTACGAGTGATAGAATTCCGACTTTCGGGTGCCCTGAAAATGGCGTCTGAATGTAGGTGAGCGCGCAATGCATACTGGGTGGGTCAGATTCTTTAAAAGATTTTGCGTTACCCGATAGCGAACGAAGTTGAATATTTCATTGAGTCAAGTGTCGAGAATGCGATGGGAAAAGAGTCCTTACTTTGCTGGAGTCATAATTGTTGCTAACAATGGAACGATATTTAACTATTATAGCGCGAAAGCGCGCGTGATATCGCCTAATACTTAGCCGAAGAGGCCGTAGGCCGAGTCGGCTAAAATTAGGCGATATCACGCAAGCTTGAGCGCTATAATAGTTTTATAATTCAACACATTGATAACAAAGCACAGTTTGAAGAAAAAATATCGCCGACAAGCCTTTTATTTTAAAAAAAAGCTTAGATGTTTTACCGCGCGAAACTTGCAACATCACACAGTTCATGAATGAAAGTGGCGCCTTTGTCAATATTGTCCAAGCTTGAACACTATAACTGTTTTATAATTCAACACATTGATAACAAATCATCACAGTTTCGAGAAAAAAATCATTGAGATATACAACCTTTCATTAAGTAAAAAGGCTAACTACAATATTTTACCTCGCACCATTTCTTAAACAACAAGCAGTGAATGCCGAAACTTTTGCCAAGCTAAAATTAATTTAGCGTACACAATCATTTGACAGTTTCTACGAAGAGCTTTCGTCTACTCAAAGAACGGGACAGAGTAGTGACTAAAATAATTAAAACACAGTAAAATGGCATAGAATGTCTTAGTTACAAGTGTTTCGTATCTTAAAAAGTTCAATTCAGAATCAAAACAAATTGAACAAACACACGGCTACGAACCTAAACGTAGCGGCGAAAAGTCGGAAAGAACTGCAGCGTGGACAGTAAGCTTACAAAAATTCACAGCTAAAGGATACAAGAAACGGTTAAAACATCGTACCTGTAGTTGATTTGACTTTTTAGTCCCTTCCATCAGCACCAAATTTTCAAACATCGAAGTACGAGCTGAGTCGATCAATGTTGTTTACAAACTTGGAATGCTCGTTTTTAGCTCCCACAGCCATAATGACGAGATCAGAAACTTTTCTGAGCAAAACATCAAGTCTATATCATATTCCAGAGGTGATTACCAAAGGAATTTCACGAAAACTGTGCTCCTTCATTCACTTCTTGTCGAGCGGTTAAACTTTGAACCATTTTTCATTCACCTTCGCCAAGAAATACTGCGACCGCGACAACGCGAAAATTTCGCGCCTTTTTTGTCCAATCATGTGAACAGTATTTTTCTCTTTTCTTTTCTTCTCTTTTTTTCTTTCTTTTCCCTTTTTTAACTAATAGTTCACTCACTTTTTCGCCAAAAAACACGAAATTGCAGGCAGCAGTGTCGGCAGCAGTCATTTTCACTTTCCTTCAAAATGCGAAATTTACCGCCATCGCTGGTTATACGTCATGTAGACATAACGCATATCGATAACTTTTTTACCATATTTGGGCAGTGTATCAATGTGTTGAATTATAATACAAATTAACTTTGTAGAAAACATTAAAGATTAAAAGCAAATTCCCAGGCTTATCTAAATGCTGGGATCCAAAAGTGTATAGAATTTGCAAATAACATCATATATTGAACCTTGTGGAGGAGGAGGAGGAGGAGGAGGAGGAGGAGGAGGAGGAGGAGGAGGAGGAGGAGGAGGAGGAGGAGGAGGAGGAGGAGGAGGAGGAGGAAAATAATTAATCAATGGAAGCAGTCTGCATTTATGGGGATTTGGCAATTCGGATGGAATGGAGTCTTCAAGTGTGTTAAATAAAATTTGCTGACATGTATACAATTTGAAAGTTGTATCTTTGTATAATGATAATCATTAAACCATCTTAGAGTCTTTGTAAAGAAATTAGTTGATTTGTTACAATGTATAAAAGTATGTTCTATTGAGTCTGGATTGAAGCAGAAAGAGCATGCATCATCAACAGTTCAATTGTACTTCTTCAGTTCTTTCTTAGCTGGAATTACCCTGTGCAGAACTTTAAAAGACAATCGTCTAAATTTATTGTCTTTAGATGACTTATATATTTCCGCAAAACATTTGCCCCAGTTAGTAAATTCCGGGAAGTACTGTATTTTTTTCCAGGACCTAACGGTGGTCGGCTCTACAGCAAGTTTTTCAGATAACACTGATGTTTTGTCCTCCAACTGATGGTATTCTAATGGTGCACTTAAGCAGATCAGGGGTGGGAGAATCAAATGCCTTTCTCTTCAGATGAGAAGGGATGGTAGCGATTAGTTGAAAATAATGCAAATAGTTCTATTTAATTTTGAATTTATTTTGTAAGTCTGAGCATCAGAAATTTCCCTTCTGAATTTAACAAATCACTTACAGTATATAAAATAAATTCCCTTGTCAAATCAGTGTTTCCAAAAAATACAATTATTTTCGATAGTTATTTTCCTTTTATTCCAAAGAATGAGGTCATTTTGTTGTCTTTGAAAAATTAGTCAATTATTGGAAGTAGTCTAGTAATTTGTGATAAAATATAGGTAATTTTTTTATCGAGATTTTCAGTATTGTAATTACATTTACATGTACATAAGAAGGAAGAGTAAGCCCCGATATTTATCAAAATAGTAATTTGGTATGGCTTTCCATTTGTCATTAGAATCGCTGAGCAGTCTATCTATCCAAGCTAAATGAAGAGATTTCACCATAAATGTACATTAGTTCTAAAGTTTATGAAATTAAGGCCACCTTTTGACAAAGGCTGGCAGACATAATTCACGTTATATTCATGTGATATGTTTTATGCAGTTCAGTAGCAAGGGTATATTTTCACTTGAGGAACAGATCCATTGACAACATATGAAAGTTGACCTTTAGCGCATAAAGCGGTGTCACCGCAATAAATAACTTTAATGACAAAAATCGCCACTGGTTTTAATCTCGAGTTAAAAAAGTTATTAACTCTCCCCACTAGAATTCGAACTCGGGAGCTAGGAGCCTTCACTATGGCTCAGCAAAAGCACGCTACACTGTTGTTGCTTGCGCCACAAGGTCACAAATAATCTGAAAGGGTTTGATTAATATAATAAAATAATTTCAACTGTGTCCAGTACATACACGTACAGTACATTTATGTAAAGTTATATTTTTGCCTTGTTTACACTTGAGGGCTTTACTGCGCTATCGGAGTTTACTTACCAAGGTAAACTTTACATGAGTGTAAACGGCAACTAATACCTCAGTAAATGCTGCCAAAGACAATAGAAATTTGACCAAGGTAAATGCTGTAATTCCGCTGTGATCAGGCCTGGTTTAGGTTGGTAACCGAGGTCAAAATGACAGATACAGTACATCCGCTTGGGGTGGCATTACTATTTCACTTCCCGCGGTGTTCAGATCACTTTATTTGAATGCATTTTGACAGCTTTTTAGCTGTGGCACAAAATAATCCTTCACAAAACAATCCCGGTAAAGCATTTGATCCTTACGGCGGATAATCTGAAAGGTAAACTTGGCCATGACCATGCATGTCTAGCATGCCTTGTATTTCATAATGCAATTTGAGTTAAAACTATCCATTTTCGCTTCAATTTCTTGAGGTGCTGTAGCAGTAACAGCTGCTGAAATCTCGAGGCTTCTGTTTGCCGCTCAAGAACTAGAAAATGAAAGGCAATGAACACTAAAGCCACCGCTTCACTTCTAATAGCAGGCATGTTTTTAGAAATTCCAGCCAATTCAATTTGTTGCACTGGAGAATCGAGTACTAGCGTTGCTCAATGGCAGTTTAACTTAAGTTATTTGAGCCAGTTTAACCACTGTACGAACGTACTAAGGTAAAGTAACTTGACCTCATTAAATTTAAACCTCGGTAAACGTTTAAGTGTAAACACAAGATTTTTTCAAGTAAATTGTTCATAAAGACAAAATGTTTTTACTTGCTTTTAAATCTCAAACATCAGTGGTCCAACAAAAATATCCATAATACATGCACACAAACCATTATTTATAGCAGTACACTGTAAATACTAGATTAAAAGCAAGGGTTCACTACAATCTTACAGGTATGACACAACTCGCAAAACGAAGCAAGGCTACAGATAATCTTTCATGTACAAGCTTCTATTAAAGTCTCATAGCGTTTATGTGAGGTATTTGACTTTGTCCAATAGCATTATAATACGGAGTGTCAGTTGGTTAATCATTGACTACCGTAGGAACACGTCCTATCTCAAGTTAGTTTTACTTCGCCTTTGTGCTGTACACACGTTGCTTTTTGCTCGCTTTATTTTCTGCTTAATTATGCCTTGTAAGTCCAAACGATCTTCAAAAAAATCGGACCAAGCCGGCGATTCGTCTCCCTGGCTGGAGAAGTTTTGCCTTAAGCACGACATACCGGCCGCCCTTATGGGAATTCTGGCCGAAAACGCCATAACTTCCGAAGCCATCTTCTCCCGCATCACGGAACAAGATTTGTCAGATATGCGCCTTGTGGTGGGCCACAAAGTAATTCTGCGCCGAGTTCTCTCCACCTTGACTACCTCTCCGGACTCGTCTACCGCTCCCGACGCTGGTTTAGCAGAGCCTGCAACACCAGTTGTGCCGCCCTTCAAACGCGACGAAGAGTTGGCAAAAATCGAAGAAGAAGCCCTCTCTGCGACTCCTCGCCGCGAGCCACCTTCACCTCAGGCTTCAGTTGACAGCCAAGCTGCCTCCAGCTCAACTACCTCTGCTAGCTCTGAAGGTAAGCCTCTCCTACCATCAGATCTAATTTATGGCGCAGACGGTAAACAACTCAAGCCCCTTCAGTTAACATTTGCGCAATTCATGTTGGCTAATTTCAAGATCCTCGAGACCCTTATGGCCAAAAACCCCTCGGAGGCGTCCGATTATCTCAAATATTTAAAGTTCCTCGCTATTAACCCTATTCGGCCTGGGCTTTTTTTGAGTTTCTGAGCCTGGGGGGGGGCACATTGTGCCCCCCCTTCGTAACTTCAAGAACATTAAGGCTATGACAATGAAACCTAGAGGGTACATAGTACGCCCAAAACTGTCTCCTTTGCGGTCCGCATAATGGAACGATGACGTCATATGACGTAGTTATTAGCTAATTAGTTATGCAGCCGCCATCTTGGATCCGCCATCTTGGATTTCTGAATTTTTTCAAAACCTCTTAAAAACCGTCCAAATTCACCCAAAATTAATCAAAACCAATAAATAAACGCTAAATGACGTAAAAATATAAACGTTACACCAATAAACATTGTTTTTCTTCATTGAAAGGTATAAATATGCAATTTTCAAAAAACATGGCTGTCAAAATCTTGTTGCCATGGAAACATCAAGTCACGTGATCAAAAAATTGTCATATGAAATTGTTGCCAGATAAATTTTAGGAAAAGTCACGAAGTTTGAAGGCGTTTGCATACATATTAAGGAAGTTATGAATGTTGAAAGTTAGCGCGGGCACTTTGTGCCCCCCCCCCCCCCCCCAGGCCGAATAGGGTTAAAGGCACACGCTTCGACTAAAGCTATCCTGGCCTTCGATCAGGACTACCGGGCAACAAAAACGCGCGAAAAGTTCAATTGGGGGTGCAACGTGGATGATTTGAGCGCACAATATTTCGATGCCGCTGTTGCTCTTCGCCCAACACCGTCCCAAAGTTCGCGTAGTACACCCACGGATGGCCGACGGTCAGCTGTCTCACAGTCAGCTCAGGACGAGTTCTGTTTTCGGTGGAACTTTAGCCCCAATGGTTGCCCAAATGCACAGTCTTGTCGATACAAGCATGTGTGTATAAACTGTTCTCAACAACACAAAGGGAAGGCATGCCCTGGCAAAGCGGGGTCTAGTACTCAAAAACAATGACAATTTTTACCCCACCCGAATGGAGACCCTGCCCCTATTTGTACTGACTCAACTTTTATTGATTCACCACCGCTTGAGGATTCCCCGCTCAATTACCACGCTTGGGAAAACGAACTTTTCCATGATCCCGACCGCTCTTTTATTCTCGATGGTTTGCGTGCGGGATTCAAGCTTCTCCCGAAATCGGACATCTCGTGTATTGACAGCTATGCTAATGACAACTATTCTAGTGCCACGTGCGCTGAGTTTAAACCGGAAATGGATCAGCTTTTCTTAAATGAACTCTCTCTTGGCCGCATTTCTCGTGTAAACACTAAGCCGAAATGCATTCATCCCATCGGCCGCGTACCTAAGAAAGACTCGGGTAAATCCCGCCCGATCACGGATTGTAGCCGTCCATTTGGAATGTCCCTGAACGATTACATCAAGCGTGACCTTGAGTCCTTCCGAATGAACTCAATTGACACCGCTGTGTCAGTATCGACTGACAACTGTTTTTATGCCGTCGTCGATATCGAGTCTGCCTGGCGATGGGTGCCCGTATTTCCAGCTCATCGTCAACTCCAAGGCTTCCGCTGGATGTTTGGTCCGCATGACCCTTCTCGCTACGAATACTTTGTTGACAATCGCCTGATCGCCTCTGGTTTGGCGTTTCGTGCGCCCCCGCCATATTTAATCGCTTATCTAATGCTATTGTCCGGATGATGGCGCGACGCGGTTTTCATTCTATTGTTAATTACTTAGATGATTTTCTTATCGTTGGCAAAACACAAGCTGAATGTCAACAAGGTCTCCTGGTTCTTATCAATCTGCTTCATTCACTCGGTTTTAATGTCAGTTGGAAAAAAGTGGTCTCCCCATGTCAACGCGTTACTTTCTTAGGAATCGAACTTGACTCCACAACTATGTCTGTTCGCCTTCCATCCGACAAGTTAGACCGCCTAAATTCTCTTATCAAGTCTTTTTCCACTAAAGTCTCTGCGTCTAAACGTCAACTGCAATCTCTCGCAGGATCATTAAACTTTGCTTGTCACGTCGTGCATGGCGGTCGCACCTTTCTTCGTCGGGTTATTGACAGTATAAACAAACTTAAACGGCCATCCCATCGCACTCGCCTATCCTCGCAGTTTCGTGAAGATATCCTTTGGTGGAAAAACTTCCTCGTTGCATTTAATGGCCGAAGCATGATGCTAGACTTTCGTCAGCCAGTTTATGTACAAACCGACGCCTCCTTTCGCGGGTTCGGTGCAGTATGCTCAGATGACTGGTTTGCAGGTTCTTGGTCCGAGTGCCTAGATCCCGAACTTCACATTTCTCGCCCCCTTAGTGCGCACTGTAGTCACGCAGGTCACGCAATTGATCCTTCGCTTCGCTCGAATATTAACTATTTGGAGTTATTTCCTATCCTCATCTCCGTTCGCCGCTGAGGTCCCCAGTTCCAAAATAAACGTGTTATCGTCGAGACTGACAATACCCAGGCCATGGCCTTTATTAACAATGGCACGTGCAGAAATCCCATAGCCATGTCTTGGTTGCGTGAGATTTTCTGGATAAGCGTTCAATATAATTTTCATCTTCTGTCACGGCACTTACCAGGCAAACTGAACACACACGCCGACAGATTAAGTCGCCTGCAGTTTCCCGATCAAACTAACGGAGTTTTATCTTCTCATTAGGATATCTCTCTCAGTTGGACCGTCGCGCTCAGATTGTCTCCGCCTCTGCCTACTCTAGCTCAACCCTGGCTACTCGCCGTTCTCAGTGGCGAGTGTTTCTACGCTTCTGTTCGGAGTTTGGCCTGGCCCCTGTCCCAGCCTCAACCAGAAATGTTATTCGATTTCTCATCCATTTGTCTTCTTACTGCAAGTATTCCACGATAATTAATTACCTGTCTGCTATAAACGTCCTTCATCGCCACTTTGGTCATGATGTCACCTTTCAAGAGGTTTTTACTGTCAAACTAATCGTCCGAGGTCTCCGCCGCGTTTTGGGTGACGCACGCGAACAAAAACTACCCATCACTCCTGAGATCCTTTTGCGTCTCCGTCCTACGGTTACGGCAGACAGCGATTCTGGTTTCTGGGCGGCGATGCTCATGGGCTTTTACTCATTCTTTCGAAAGTCTAACCTTGTTCCAAAATCCGCTAAAGATTACGATCCTTCTAAAACTTTGTTACGCAAGAACATTATCGTTCGACCATGGGGCCTAGTTATTTGCGTGACTTGGTCCAAAACCATCCAGTTCAAGGAACGACAACTTCTCATACCGGTTCTCCGTCTCCCCGCTGACCATCCGTTGTGCCCTGTACAGGCCTACGAACGACACCTACGTCTCTTTCCAGCCCCACCATCCTCACCCGCATTTCTACAATCTCGCGGAGATTCAGCTACACCCATAATGCATGCAACTTTTACCACCAAATTACGTAAATCTTTGAGTGACACTGGGCTCAAGGCCTCTAACTACTCCGGTCATAGCTTTCGTCGTGGAGGAGCAACATTCGCCTTTCATTGTGGTGCCCCTGTTGAACTCATCAGCCTTCAAGGAGACTGGTCTTCGGATGCTGTGCTCCTGTAGATCGCCCAGCCTTTAAAGCGCCGCATGTCAGTGGCCCAACTCATCGCCACGCACATTTCTTCATCATCAACTTAATTCTTACTTTTCCCCTTCATCTCCCCCTTCTTCTATTGTCTGGTGGTTTGGGCGGGCCGCATCGGGGGGGAGGCGGGCCAACTTCGGTCGCGGCTCCCCCGCCACTCCCTTGATGCGGCTCTGCTCTTTCCGGCAAACAATAAAGTTTATTATATTGTCACCTGATAGTCTCTCCTTTATTTAATCACCTGCGTAGGATTATGTGAGGTATTTGACTTTGTCCAATAGCATTATAATACGGAGCGTCAGTTGGTTAATCATTGACTACCGTAGGAACACGTCCTATCTCAAGTTAGTTTTACTTCGCCTTTGTACTGTACACACGTTGCTTTTTCCCACCCATCCCACCCGCGGGCCGCATCGGGGGGGAGGCGGGCCAACTTCGGTCGCGGCTCCCCCGCCACTCCCTTGATGCGGCTCTGCTCTTTCCGGCAAACAATAAAGTTTATTATATTGTCACCTGATAGTCTCTCCTTTATTTAATCACCTGCGTAGGATTATATATGACGATTATATGTTAAAGGTATAATAAAATTCTGGAGCTCGTAATCTGTATCATGACCAGTTAATTTCAAAGCAAAAACCGAAATGTTTCAACTTACATGTAAAACAGCGAACAATATATAAGCCACATGTATTTACATTACATGTAAATTGTACCAAGACAAATATCGAATGCAGTCTCATTTTATAATGTCGTCTACAGCGTACATCATAACAGTCATGTACTATCGAGGACCGATCGAGGTCAATATATTTTGAATTTGGCAGGAGAAAGAATGCTGTTTCACCGCAACAAACTATGTAATAACATTAAACCATTCACTGTTGTCAAGAAATAATCAAACAGTCTTCTAATCGTACATTGCATAAAGTCGAAGCGTTACGGTATTTAAGCTTAATAATATACATGTGGCTTACCGTACGCTGTAGGCTTCGTTCGATTAACTGCATTCCGGAATAAAAATAAACACTACAGCGCTTTCTTTATAGTTTATTAAGACACACTTGCAGTATACACATGTAAATCTGGCAAAACATGGTTATAATACGACAGCTTTCATGTTCTTTAATATTATAAACTAATTTCGATTTTGAAACGGCAATACTGCATTATATTGACGGCTAGTTGGAAGAAAATATATTCCGTATTGGGCGGAGTCGCGAAATGCGGATAATATATTTTCTTCCAACGCCGTCAATATAATGCAGTATTGCCGTCTCAAAATCGAAATTAGTTTTGTATCACGATTCAACTGTTTTTCGGGCAAAAAGAAAGCAAAACTGAAGATAACTTGTGCTGATCAAAACTGAAATTCTTAATAGTCACGAGCTGACGAACACGACGTTTTGTACGCGTTATCATATTTTTGTTTAGCAAAAAAGTTTCAAAAACACAGACTTTTCACGCTATAAATTGCTCATTGAAATAGAACAAATTTGTTAGAACATCTTTTCGAAGTTTTTCAAAGTTACAAACGTCGAAAAAAATGAGTAAATAACGCAAGCTTGCCGACGTTTTAGCCCAAAACTTTTTTAAACATTATGATGGCGTGATAGCGCGCGCACAGCGTAGCTCAATGTAAACAAACCGTTCAAACGAACGATAACAGCTTTTAAACTCATCTTATCGTTAACTTTCGATAGAATGGGTCGTTGCATTGAATACATCATTATCCACACCAACTTCTTGGATGACAACAATGAAGGCAATGATGATGACGATGATAATGATGATGATGAGGAGGAAGGAAATGGCATCACCAACCCAACAACTGACCAACAATGTGAAGGTGAGCATTGCAGTGATGATGATGATGATGATGATGATGATGATGATATTGAAGAGGAAATAGAGAGCCTAGAGCCTGTAACTGAAGATGAAAATCGACCCTGTCTTGATGTTGATGACCATGATGAAGGCACAAGTATCCAGGAGCTCACAAGGACACTTGCAGCTGTTCTTCCATCCTCCTCTCCCAGTGATTGCCAGCCTCTCAATTTAAGCAGCTCTGAGCACCAAAACACCCTGTCAAGTAGTAACTCGAGTCAAGCTCCATCTACAAGGCAAATTGCTACAAAGCTGTGCAAGACCATTGCTAGAATTGTGGGAGAGACAGATGATGTCCACCAGTTGGATCAGGCTAGAAACAACCTGAAGTGTCACCCGAACAGTAATTTCCACAATGAGATGTACGAAAACCTGCTTGCTCAAATGCAAACAAAGATCCTTGCCAAGCACACGTCACTCAAGAAAGAACATAAGAGCTGGGAGATGGAATATTGCCTTAAGCATGACTTCCATGAGCCAACCTTGAGCGATGTGAAGCAAGACAAGAGGCAATATTCCATCTACAAGAAACTTATGCTATGTGATGAACTTCTCAAATATTGGAATATTACTGTTCACTTGTAGAAAAGGCATGTACCAGGGCACATTTACAGTAAATACAAGTATACACAATAAAGGCTGACTCATGCATGGGGCACAAATGTAAATGTTGCAAACATATATTAAACAAACAAATGTGTGAGCATAAAATGCAAATTCCCTTTAGCACTGGTGCAAAAATGCCCATTTCCTTACACTTGGCTTGCATTTGTGTTTGCATAAATAATTTATTGGAAAGTGTGAAGAATGCAAACACGAATACAAGCTAATGAAGCAAAAATGATTATCTCAAAGCAAGTGAATGGTAACCTTAGGATGTACATAAAAATCCTAGTTGGCCCAGTCTCTGCAACTGTAAACCAATCTTAAGCTGATTATCCACAAAACAATTACTAATAGAAATTTATGTGATTCAGGGATACAAACAATCAAGATAGTCAGTGCAGAGCCAAATTACACACAACAACAATTAAGAAAAGGAATTACCTTTCTGTTTCCACGTAGTTGAGCTTGAGTTTACATCATTACATAATGTACATAATGTATCCAGGATAAAAGTATAAGCTTGAACAAGTCCAATGTATATAAGTGTAAAAAAAACAGTGTCCACTGTATCCACTATATCACTATTCAGTCATGCAATCAATTGCATGTTCACAGTTAAATGCACAATATGCCTGAAAATAATGGAAAAGACCAGCTCATTATTAATTACATGTAAATGATAGATTTACCTATAAATGCCTCTAATGTCTCAACCAAAATTTTACATGTGAAAAGCATCCGGTGTTACGTCTACAAAACGTTGGCTTATACATGTGCACAGTAAAGTATACAGTATAAGCAAATGTGGTCCGCATGTGCATAATTTTATGCCCAGTCTTTTGGTAAAGATAACTTTATGCCTAAGTGTATTAAATTATTACTGTACCATTTATTGGCATTTAAATCAACAAAAGGAACTAATAAATGCTTTCAAAATATAAGTGATCAATGCAAGTAATAATATATTTGCAGAAGGTTTTAGCTAAAATCTTCATATACACTGCAATTTTTGTATGACAGTTTGTATAATGAATTGAATTCAGAGTACATCAATGTGCCTAGCTGGGACAATATTATTTCCTTTGCAAACATACAATGATATAGATTCACAATTTACTCAAACAAGCTATAATTAAAAAGGCCTGAAAACTTTGCGATGTGTCTTCTCCACACAAAGCATCATAAAACGAGGGGAACTGGTTGGGAGAATATCGGAATAAATCAATTTCAAACATAAACACAACAAGTCATTTAACCTTGAAATGATTATTATGAATTCAAAGTAATGTAGAGTGTGTTTTGGATATATACTTTTATATGTTTCGATAACAAGCAGAGTTTCCTGGACGAAAACGAAAACAATGTGAACAAACCTTACCGGCCGTTCGACTGTCAGAGCAGCATCTGTAGAGAGTTCAGCTTCCTCCTTCAAAGCGTACAAACGATTGGTAAAGTCAATAAGACACCTTCCCAATTAATCGCCAGAGAAGAGAACGTAAAACCCCACCATTTCTTGTATTAGCCGACACGAGTAAGCTACCGCGAAAACCTTTTAGACTGGTCGAGATATAAACACTGCGAACGCGACATACGACACCACTTGGCCGCCATCTTTATTTTCCCAGGGCTTGCTCAGGGCTTGGTAACCACGCCCAAAAAAGGAATTGGAGCCATGCCTTAATTTTCTTGAGTGGTAAGGGTAATTTAAAACATTACGTCACCAAGTTTACAGCCGAGTGATGGAGTGAGTGAGAGAGTGAGTGATTGAAAATTTGCATATTTGCCACCGTCTCTGATAACCCGTTCCTTACACTTCGCGTATTCACGAGTTAAAAACCGTAGAAATTCCCATGTGTTAAATGATCAAAGGTCACATGCGTGCCAATTCAACAGGGAAGTATGGGAAAGGTGGTTGTAATGGTGGAATAGTGTAATATTACATTGTGTTAAATTTCCACGACATACAACCTTTCGTTTACTCTTTATATTTATAAAACTAAACATCACAGTAGATTAAGTAAAATACAACCACTCCTTTTTTTTCTCTTTCGTGCAGACCCAAGAACCTAGTCTGGTCCCTCCTACTACTCCTCCTTGCTCACACCCTGTGTGAGCAAGGAGGAGTAGTAGTAGAGGGGAGTTCAGAATAATTATTGAAGTGTACCAACATGTACAGCTTCCCATGATACTCGCTCCATTTGTCGCGCATGGAATTGTTTCTTTAAAATTATTATTCTGTATTTAGCTGGAAACCCTGGACCTGTTACTGTGAAAATCAGAACAGAGACTGGGACTTACTTGGGAGAGACTATCTACACTTATGAGGATCCAGGGAAAAAAGAAAATGAACAGAGTCTTCCCAGTAAAAGAAAGCTGAACGATTTCTCTCACCTCGTCCACAAGATGGTTAAAGTCTTAAAACAGTTTGAAAAAGACGATGACAGTGAAGAAAATGGAATATTGGATTCTCAACAAGGTGAGTTGAAAAAAGTGTTTTAATTATTTATTCATGCAGAGCAAAGTACCAGTGTTCCCATGGATGCCCATTTACTAATTATTAACTTCATATTAAAATTTTAAAAACTTCATTCAATCTCCAATATTTCTTATTTTTCTAAATTCCACACACCCCCCCGTCTTTTCTGTCCTCTCACACCCTCCTAAAAATCACCCAAAAATTCCCAAAATGTCAGATAACCTTGATTTACAGGATAAGTAAAATGATTTGAAATGAAATAAATCCATAAACATAAACCCATCCATAAATCCATAAAACCGGTCACGAGTAGCGCCAAAATGGCATTATATTTCATTTCATTGTAATCCCCCCTCCCTGTCATAAGAAAATAAAGCGATGTTGATTGCGTGTATCCAACTTTGGCTTTTGCTTATTTTGAACTAAATAAATTTGAAACTTAATCACGGCTTATCAAACAATATTCAGAAAAGGTTAAAACTATTCTGAGAGTCATGATATACATGCAAGTAACGCAAAGCGGAATTATTAGGGTTGTATGACAATTCGTCGGATACATTCTATCATGGTCGTAGAAACACGAACGATTTATTAATCAATGAAAATGCCTTGATTTACTCCACCTCCCTTTAGATCACAATATATTTTTATCCTTGAGTGGTTATTGATTACCAATTCTTATTGACATTGACCGTTATACATAAATGAAGTAATACTCTCTCCTTTATATAATAGGATAAACGAGATGCTATTTTTTTCATAATTCTCTGGAAACGAAAAATTATTTTGAGGGCAAAAAAGAACCCATTTAAGTGAACCTGATTGACGCGCGCGCAACAACGTAGGACGTCCAATTACAGCTATCCAATTACGAAAAGTTGTAATTGGTAGCAATTGGACGCCCACGTGACCGCGCGCCAATTACGTGAGAAATAGGCGCGCGGATGACTAATCATAATCGAGAATTTTGTTATTGATACGATTAGTGAAGATATGTGAAAGAAGGCTAATTATTTCAAAAAATTCTACCATATACAATTCCCCTCAACTATACGAGTATAGGTAATAATAATAATCATAACAATAATAAGAATAAGAATAATTAAAACATATTTATACGGGATTGCTACTTCAGTTTTAAGAAAGAAAAAAACTGCTATCTATGGCCAACACAGACCTAAGCTTTATGGCTTGTTTTCAGATCGGCTAAATCAAGAGAAAGAATTACAACCACAAGAGATTTTAAAACCTTTGGTTTATGCAGCAGCGGAAGCAGGAGCCAGGGATCTCGTTGAAATAATCTTTAGCTTGTCAGCTGGGAGAATTATCTTTGAGGCCTACAAGAACGAATCTTCTTTACCAGAAGATATTGCAGAGGACAATGGCCACAAAGAGATCGCAGAATATCTCAGAGGCATCACGAAAAGGTTTATTAATAGATTAATGTCTTAAGTTTATTTACTCCGAAAAGCAAAACAAATATTGTATTAACCCTCGGACGTACTCGGTTCCTCGAAGCAAGATTTTATTCCTTAAAGCTCTTCTTTTTCAAGCGGCTTCTGAGTATTCTTTAAAGCTTTCTCTTTCCATTTTGAATATTTTAAATGTGTGTTATTACTCCGATAAGCCCTGATAAGATGAAAATAAGCTTTTGAAGCACTTGCGCGAAGTCGTGCGCGCATGTTGGGCGACGTCATACGCGCCCACGATCTAACCCTGCACGACATCGCGCCCGCGAAACATTCCACTAGCCATGACCATGAAGAATGACGGGCATAGGTTCTATGAGTATGGAACTCCGCGAGCGGACCTTCGGCCCGCGACAGCTATATACAAATATATATATATATATACAAATATAAACAAACTGTTATCTTTTATAATTTAATACAAAGTAAAATACATGCGAAGGAAAAAAGAACTCGGTTGTTGAAGTCCTAAACGAGACCTTCGATGCGGTATTTGAAGCCGATTCGCTGTATAAATTCGTAGAAATTCTTTGTTTTTTATTTAGTCTTTCGTAAATAATAAGTAGTCTTTTGTAAGTAATAAACAATACTTCAATTGTCTTAAGTTCATATTGGGTCTGCTCACTGATTGATCATTAGTTTTCTAAATAACAGTTCTTTGGTGGAAAATGAATAGGAGGTGGCATGTTCACCATTAATTCCAAAACTCTAGTAAAGAAAGACTTGTACGTGTCATCTATCGAATCACTTTCGTTGCAGTACAGGCAATCTTTAATTATTGCTTTCAATACGATAGGAATATAGTTCTTTTTTAATGGCGATGTTTCTGTGTAAGAATTTATGATAAAATTCACTGAGTTTCATCAAGAGAAAATATTATTTTCTCATGGTTTGGTCTTCCAAATTTTAGGTAATTTACTGGAAATAACCAGTACGTCACCATCGAAGTTGGTCAACTGGACTTCGTGTTTCAATCCAGTGTTTTAGTTAAAGACGTGTTGATGAATAGCCAATAAAAGTCTTTACTTCTTTTGGTTATAGACACAAAGGGCGAGAGATGAAAAGTGGACTAAACGGTATCGAATAGATTCTTGTTGAGTGACGTCTGTTTTGCCTTTTCTAGCAGTAGTTTGGGAATTGCCGCAAGAACTTGAAAGTACCGAAGAAAATTATAATCTACATCATATTTTTTTGCAGAAATTCCTGATAGGAAAGAAATTTCCCCTCATCATTTAGGATATCCTGTAGTTAGAGAATGATAATAATAACTTTATTATTGTGTGAAAGTTTCAAACAACATATAAAAGCGCCCTTATCTGTTTTACATTCTGATGTAGCCTGCACAACAGGCGCTTTTGGGGGTACGCGAGCGTGGTTTGATGAAGCTATTTTTGGAGACTCAGATCATCATGTTAGTCTGTAAACTAATTCATCATGTTATGATCATGGTAGTATAGTTGCATTCAATAATTAACGAGTCATTTTATTACTTATTAGGTATTCTGAAGAGGACAGCACAAGC
Source organism: Cladopsammia gracilis (assembly GCA_022457155.1). Taxonomy (NCBI): domain Eukaryota; kingdom Metazoa; phylum Cnidaria; class Anthozoa; order Scleractinia; family Dendrophylliidae; genus Cladopsammia; species Cladopsammia gracilis. The sequence continues at coordinate 683,606 of JAJGOT010000198.1, forward strand.
CCAGCTCAGTCGAAAGTCATCGATTGCCTTGAACTTGCAAACGCTTTCGAGAAAATTGTACTGGAACAATCTGGTGAGTTACAGATTTTCTGTTGATTAGCACTGAAATTCAGTCAATAAAAAACAGTAGAGGGTTAAGGGACTAAACTTTAACAACTCACGTCAGTTTAAAACTAGACTGTAAGTCAGTACGTATTTTGGTGTGACTGGAGAACAAAAAGCTTGGAGCGCGAGGGAAACACATTGCTTTCTCCTTTCTTACAAATTATTGTTTTTGCAAACAACTGGTACTTTGGCGTTATTTATCTAATCACGTATTTTACGCATTTTTCATAAACTAAAATGATCAAATGCGCATTACAAAGATGAATCCTACAATAAAAATCGCAACCGGTATTATTAATCGATTACCTTAAAATCTATAAATCAAATTCATCTATAAAATTAAATTTTAAAAATAATGTAAAAGATACAATACTATAATACAATAGGACAAAGTATGATTTAAGACGCCTTTAAAAGTTTCATTTGAGTCAAGGACACGAAATTCCTTTGGAACGGACTTCAATAGCTTAAGCGCAGGAGGCCTCAGTCAATGCCCTGTTAATAATAATAATAATAATAATAATAATAATAATAATAATAATAATAATAATAATAATAATAATAATAATAATAATAATAATAATAATGTATGATTAGGAGTTCAAAACTGTTTTCCGGCCGGAGTTGACTTGGTCCTAACCGCAGGAACATAGAGGTGATTTGAATTAGAAGTAGTCTGAATAGCCAGACGTTCTAGAGGGAAGCGGCTAAAGCTACCCTAAGGCAGCCTCGCTGGATCATGTATCATATAGGGTGCCTCGACCGACATATCATCCGATATATTGGTCGACGTATCGGTCGTTACTCGATCGACACGCGACCGTTACGTCGGTCGGATATCAACGGATAGTCGGCCGCTAGTCGACCGCCAGCCCACCGATATAGACTATCGGCCGTCACTCAATGAAAATCCGCTGATACATTACCGATACTAATATTAACTCGATTGACACTACAAACTTAACTTATTCCCTGATTATATATACATATATATATAGTTCGGGAGTTGCCATAAAGCCATTATGGTAACAACCGGGAGGGCACATTGTATGTATTACATAATTGTATATATATATATATATATATATATATATATATATATATATATATATATATATATATATATATATATATATATATATAAAGTGTAGAACTGGATATTCGTAAAACAGTGCTCAATACATTAATGTAGAGCGAAGTATATGTTTATGGAAGAAAGAAACAAATAAACTACGCTTTCATCCCGACAAGCCTGTTTCGTGGTTAACCACTGATCAGGGGATTCAATAAGAATATTCTTTACCATCGCTTCTTATATACAAAATAATTTACATAATAACAATAACAAATCTATGCGGCGCGAAGGTTAACAGTTCAGCTGTTGCATAGAAGGGCTTTGTTTCTATGGCGGCAAGAAGACACGAGTTCATTACGTTTGTTAAGAGTAGAAAGTTTCGGTCGGCAAATGATTAGAAATTTTTCCTTTAGGCAGAGGTTGCATCTTTTGCTTGAGCTGTTGTACGGTGAATGCGAAGACAGGATGCGCCATGAAATATAGTGTTCGATGTTGTTGTCTTTGAGAGTCCAGATGTACTTGCTTAGTTCAGTTGAGTTTCTGTGTTTAGAGTGGCGGAATGATGCAGTGTGGTTTCGGTATCTTGTTTTGAAGTCGTTTTCCGTGAGTCCCATGTATGTTTCTGTTGTGTTGTTGTCGTTGCGCGTGACTGTAGCTTGGTAGATGACTGATGCATCGATGATTTTAGGCAGTTTCCGTCGAGTGGGCATGTGTTCTTTTCTCGGCAGTTGCATGTCTTCTTGTCTTGGGTGGTATTATAGTTAGCTGTGGCGGCGTCGTTGGCTTGCGTGGATGACTTTAGAATCTGCTTATTATGGTTATCAATTATCTGTTTGGCGTTATTCATGCAGCTGTAACTTATTTTTATGGTGTTGCGGTTGAAGATTTTTCGGAGCTTGTGATCTTTAGGGAAGTGCTTGTCTATTAGTGCGAGGAACTTGTATCCGATGTTGGTGCTGGTGTTTTTGCTAAATGGAGGGTTATACCAGATGATGTTGTTGCGTTGTCTGTTTTTCCGTCTGTTTGTTGTTGGAGGTTCATACTGTAGCGTGTATTGGTTATTTGTTTCTTTCCTCCATAAACATATATATATATATATATATATATATATATATATATATATATATATATATATATATATATATATATATATATATATATATATATGTATGTATATGTGTGTATACAATGCGCCCTCCCGGTTGTTACCATAATGGCTTTATGGCAACTCCTGAACTTGGGCACAGGATGTACGGTTACACATTGTTGGATTGCATTGTGGAGTCACGAGAGTGCTCAAACTACAAGCAGTGAGCGAAGCAATATGCCAATAGTGAACACCTCTTATGAGGCTCTCCACCCAATCCAGAGAGTGTACATATTTGTATATATATATATATATATATATATATATATATATATATAACAATGTATGATTACTCACAGTTGTTTCATATAGACTTTAATACAGTTCTGTTTCGTGGACCGATGTTGCGTCGGTCTACTCATCAGTTAAATTCTATATACACTGTAGCATAAAAGAGGTTTTATACATCAGTAATATGATCTAGACCGAAGCCGTTACAAAATTTAAACAAAAGTGACAACAGAGAGAGATACATATAATTGGTCCTGAAAAATACGAAATAGACAGTAATATGATGCTGACCAAAAACGTTAAAAAATTAAAACTAGGGGTACAATACATATAATTGGTTCTAAATGATGCGGTATAAACGATCAAAGCAAACCCAAAGAACAATAGAAACCTATATAAGTGTGGGATATTTCTAAAGGATTCAATTAAATTTAAGGAGAAACTTTCGCTTGTGCCTACAAGTGGATACAAGTTCATTGCGTTTATTAAGCGTTGCCATGTCTGGTTTATATAAAATAAAGAATTTCTCGGTGTTACAAAGGTTACACCGTTTTGTAAGGTTACTATAGGATTTGGCCTTGGCAAGGATTCTCCAGGAGATTGTAAAGTCTTTGTTTTGATCTTTCAGCTCCCAAAGATTACAATCTCCTGGAGAATCCTTGCCAAGGCCAAATCCTATAGTAACCTTACAAAACGGTGTAACCTTTGTAACACCGAGAAATTCTTTATTTTATATAAACCAGACATGGCAACGCTTAATAAACGCAATGAACTTGTATCCACTTGTAGGCACAAGCGAAAGTTTCTCCTTAAATTTAATTGAATCCTTTAGAAATATCCCACACTTATATAGGTTTCTATTGTTCTTTGGGTTTGCTTTGATCGTTTATACCGCATCATTTAGAACCAATTATATGTATTGTACCCCTAGTTTTAATTTTTTAACGTTTTTGGTCAGCATCATATTACTGTCTATTTCGTATTTTTCAGGACCAATTATATGTATCTCTCTCTGTTGTCACTTTTGTTTAAATTTTGTAACGGCTTCGGTCTAGATCATATTACTGATGTATAAAACCTCTTTTATGCTACAGTGTATATAGAATTTAACTGATGAGTAGACCGACGCAACATCGGTCCACGAAACAGAACTGTATTAAAGTCTATATGAAACAACTGTGAGTAATCATACATTGTTATAACCGCTCCATTATTGTCGAGCACTATTCTGGATACATCAGTGTGGAACTCACCTGTAGTTATATATATATATATATATACGGCCTACGGCCTCGTCGGCTAACACATATCGGCTAACACACATATATATATATATATATATATATATATATATATATATATATATATATATATATATATATATATATATGTGTTAGCCGACGAGGCCGTAGGCCGAGTTGGCTAAAATTAGGCGATCTCACCCAAGCTTGAGCGCTACAATAGTTTTATAATTGAACACATTGATAACAAAGCACAGTTTGAAGAAAAAAATATCGCTGACAAGCCTTTTATGTTTTTAAAAAAAGCTTACAGATGTTTTACCGCGCGAAACTTGCAACATCACACAGTTCTTGAATGAAAGTGGCGCCTTTGTCAAGTGTGCAACACTGGAAAAACTGGACCATTTACAGACTTACAAAATCATAGTGAAATCTCTGTAAAATTTGTAAAATCTCAATATTTTCCTTGTAAATTTCGAAGTCTGTAAATGTGCACACTTACAGAGATTTTACAAATCCCATAAAAAGTCTGTAAATTTTCACCCGATTTTTGCATCGTTTTTTATGAAATGTCTGTAAAATCTTCATGTTTATCTTGTAAATTTTTGAAACCATTTACAGAGATTTTATTAGGAATTTACAAAAGGTTGTAAAATATTTGTAAAATCTCTGTAATATTTTACAGAGATTTTATAGATTTCCAAAAATCTCTGTAAAATCTCTTTATTATGTCTGTAAATTTGTATGTAGTAAATGTGCAGTTTTTACAGAGATTTTATAGATTTCAAAATATCTGTAAAATCTCTTTATTTTCTGTGTAAATTTGTATGTAGTAAATGTGCACTTTTTACAGAGATTTTATCAACTCTTTAAAAACTATGTAAATTTCACTTTTTTTTTCCACATTTTGTCTGTAAAATGTTAATGTTTATACAGAGATTTTACAGTACTAAAAATAATCTCTGCCAACATATTACTGTAGGCATGCTACAAAAAACTTGCAAATTACTGGGTACATAAACATATCAAAAACCAGTAAACACCACCTTGGTAAGTTTTGGCATAGAAATAAGCTTCACTTGTCTTAGCACAATTTAAGTGCATAGCTTCCACAGTCGCGACATTTTGGGGTTTCTGGATTTTCCATGCTTGTACCCAGCAATTTATATGAGAAACCAGCAGCTAACAAATCCATGAAACTGGAAGGCAAGGCTTCAATGCAACATTATTAATTTCCTTTATTATTTTCATCTAAAGGATCATGATAAGAAATATATTCTATCTTCTATTATATTGCAATACATATAACTATCTCTAAGAAGGTGCAGCAAGATCATGATATATTAGAACATTTTTTGGAAATTAATAAATATCCTTTTGCATCAGAACTAATAAATAAAAGGTCCCCCTAGTATATTTGTCTAAGGTTCAACAAGATCACATTTTATTTTTTTTTTGGGGGGGGGGGGGGGGGTGGGGGGGGGGAATTAATAAATAAATTTCTTTCTGCAATAAAACTTATAAATCAAAGGCGGTCCCCCTGTAATTATTTGTCTAAGGTTCAACAAGATCACAATTTATTTAAATGTTTTGTTTGGAATTAATAAATAAATTTCTTTTTGCAACAGAACTTACAAATCAAAGGCCGGCCCCACTGGTATATTTGTCTAAGGTTCAACAGGATCACAATTTATTTAAATGTTTTGTTTGGAATTAATAAATAAATTTCTTTTTGCAACAGAACTTATAAATCAAAGGCCGGCCCCACTGGTATATTTGTCAAAGGTTCAACAAGATGATGATCACAATTTATTTGTTTTTTTTTGGAATTAATAAATAAATTTCTTTCTGCAAAACTTATAAATAATAGGTCCCCTGATGTATTTGTGTGATCTCTTTTCAATAAAAAATGGGGAATTTATACAAAATTTCTTTCTGCAACAAAACTTTAAAAAATAGTCCCCTTTGCCCTTGTTCTTCAAAAAATGGACAGTGCTTTCCAGAGAATAACATATAATTAGCTTTTACAAATTTATCTGCTGGATAGTGATTTATTTATACCCACAAAAGATAATCTTCTTCTTCTTCAACCATTTCTTGAAGTTTAGACATGTATGCATGTCTTTTTTTGGTTCTTAGGTTGTAAAAGTTGATTATTGACTCTAATTATTCAAGTAGTTAAACAATAACAAGATTATCCCTTGTTACAACCTTTGTTTCGTCTTTCCCACGAACTTTTCCTTTAAGGAAAAGCTCCTTTCCAATAAGTACCACTAAGTTCTCTTTGTTTTCTGCCATTTCACCCGCCCTAGGGACAGGCACACCCAGGTCTTGCAGAGTTCTTTTAAGTTGCATAGTTTTTAAATCAGCTAATTTCTTTACTTGCATAAAGAACAGAGTGGTGATTATTGCCATTTGCCTCGGTATCTGAAATTGATGAGAAAAAAAATGGCATTTAAAAGTGAAGCGCATACTGCTTTTGAATACTTTGATATTCTTATAAGTGTACAAAACAGGAGACTACTTAATTGAAAACCTTGCTTTCAAAGAGAATACTACATTACTGCAAAATTTTACAATGCTATACACGTAGTTAAAACAGGTTGCATGTTGACTCCAAATAATAGAGAATCAATCAATAGAGTTGATACAGTATAACCTCATTATATCATTTCCCAAGGGAAGTGAGATGCCATGCATTATTTTATCCATTGAAATTTTAACATTGGTTCAATTCCTCAAATACCAAATGAGGGTCATTACATACTACTATTAGCCATATAGTTGTGTCACAATCTTACCAAATTGTTTTTAAGAGTTCCAAATTTCCCTCTTCTATTCTTTTTAATCTTTCCAACTCATATGGAGAGATATCAGGAAGACTCTATAAAATTGAATAAAAATAAATAACTTAGTACTGTGTGCTTCTACAGGTAAAGATATGATGGATGATGGGGGATGAAAATCAAACTACCCTTATCTACAACTGTACTTGCCACATACTTACCATAAAACCATATTTATACCATGCCATAGAAAATACAATCAATCAGAATACAGAAAAGCTGTTGTACAGTGTATATATTAAACGGTATTACACCAAACCTTCCTATTTTGTGCTGCGATCCTGTTCCTGCTAGTGTATTTTCTATGGCATGGTATAAAATAATTATGCATCACTTTCTCATGATATACCATGGAATATCCCATTTGTCACTTGTACTTTCTTGGTATACACACTTGACAACGCTTGTGTGTACACCGAGAAAATTCAAATGACTAGTGGTACATTCCATGGTACCACTCAAAAGTGTTGCATTACTAGAGTATACATGTAAATACCAAAACAAAACAAGCCCATCTCAAAAAAAAATGTAACTTTACCATAATGTACAAGCCTGCGTGTTTATGTGGAAGCTGCTGTTGAAAAGGTGAACCCTCTTCAGCATGAAAATTACAATAACACTCACATGTTCGTTGTTTACTTCATCCTCGTTTACAGGACTTGCAACCTTTTTACGTCCCTAGCAAAACAAAACGTGGCTTAGAATTCATTCATTCATTCAATGACAAAGGTAGTCTATTATTATTATTATCATGTGTTCTCTATATAATTATGTGTTTTCCATGAGGGCTGGGTCCAAACCATGGACCTAGGGCACCCATGAGGCGCTGTGTGGAGGCCACACTATTATTATTATTATTATTATTATTATTATTATTATTATTATTATTATTATTATTATTCATTGTAGTCACTATCTGTCTTCTCATTGGCTAAGAACCTACATTTAATTCTGGAAATCAGCTCACCCTACAAGATTATTCACTTATCTGCTAGTAGATACACTGTAAGTGAATTATCTGTTAAGTGTGCACTGTCACGACAAGTCATGATTTCCAAGAGCAATGCCCAGTTCACGGGTGGTGAATTCTATTCTTGTTGGAAAATAATAAAGTATGTTCCATGCGACAGTGTTTTTGTTGAAATTTTCTTTAAAAAAAAGAGTAATAAAACAATTATTAGATTCGTTTTTTGTAATATCAGGAATAATCAAGGTCTTGGTAAGTGTTATCAGCTGAAGCCGAAGGCTTGATTATCACAAAAACCTCATCCACTATTATTTGTTTATAATAATAAAACACTGTCATAAAACTGAGAACACCCCTTCATCCCTGTACGCTTACTTTGTCAACTTTTTTTTTCTTTTTGTCACTGGCTCCTGGGTTATTATCCTGTAAAAATAATATTGAAACAATAAATAACAACAACAAACACACTTTAGTCACATTTTTACTTCTTATGGCTTGTTTAAAAAACTCAATACTTTCTGTGCAACTTTGCAAATTTTGGTCATTATGTATTTTCATTGGCAGTTTAATCTGAGAAATTTGCCATGTGCAAACAGCTTGCTTGCATGGTTTGGGAATTTGCTTGCAACGGTTTTCAGGAGATTCCACTTGTTCAAAAAAACCTTCTATGATCAGTTTGGTCTCAGCTTTAGTTCACATGCTAAATAATCAACTCAGTAATATTCCAAGCAAAATTTTCAAATAAAAAGGAATCTGCCAAATAATCTACCAGATGAAATTTTCTACCGAAATGAAGTTGTTTGCACCAGTTGCAAATTATGTAGTTCTTAGGGTAAACGGTCAATCAAATTACCAACATTATGATGTTAGTTTGTAAAGTTTTACAGAAAATTCCATCTTGTTTGACTGTAACTCTGAATACTTGAAAATAAATGATACTGTCTTTTGATGTTTATAAAACTAACACCGTTACAGGTACATATGCTTACTTGATTAACTGGTTTTGCTCCTGGATTACTTTCCTGTGAAAACAAAATATTAAAAGGTTAAGTATCTGTTTGCTTCAATCACAATCACATAATATGCCAAGCCCAGTATTTAAACTTAGAATACATTGGTGGGAGGCAAGTGCTCTCAACACCACACCACCCTTGATCTTATGACTTTACTCTGGTTGCAGAGTTAAGCAAGAACATGCATCAAAAGCAATAATAAAGATGAGTAAATTTGTGCTTACAACAATTTCTCCATCATCGCTTGAGCTTTGCTTGACTCTCTGTAAAATAAAAATGACCATTTGGAAATGTTTGAAATCCCATATTATAGAGTAACTGACAATAATGCTTTTTATGGTTATTACTTGTGACAACATTTCAAAATTTTCAGTGTGCAATGTTAGTATACTGGCAGTAATAACTTTTTACTTCTTTTATTTTTTTCTGTTAAGGTTACAGTGTACCTTCGGGGGTGTCTCCAGTATAACAGCTCTAGCGTCTTAAGATTACACTTAATATACCTAAACCCAAATATCAAATTAAAGCTTATAGAGCTGGCTATCTAAATATGGAAACCATTTGGTAATAAAATGAATTGTCGAATTTTTTACGACGTCTAAATTCGAACGTCCGAATCAGCTTTAAAACGCTATAACTCAAAGCGATTATTATATTTTCTAAATTTGATTTGTTCTCGGGTTTCCGGACACGAAGCGCTAAAAAAACGTGTCGGCGATTTTCCATATTCAATTGCAGTGAAAAGTTACAGAATATTTTCGAAAAGGGGAGAAAAAAAAATTGGAATGATCGCACGGAAATGCCTCTTGACGAAAAAGTTTTCGGAATTAAGAAATTCGCCGACACGTTTTTGTTGATTATATGTCAGCCTAGCTTCTGTCCAAATTTAAGGAAAATCGAACAAATTCCCTTTGAGTTGTAGCTCTTTAAAGTGTCCCCAACAAGCGAAAAATTAACTTTGAGAAAACGGCGCTTAAAAAAACATATCGCTTAATAAACAAACTCCGCCCACAAAAGTTATACCGTCATTTCTCCGTCAATTTTCACTAATTTTCGATACTTTTTTTTTGGATGAAAGCTCATTCTGTAAACTTTATTTTAACGCCAAAAAAAAATTTTCAATAAATTTTCGATCTGAAGGTACACTGTAACCTTAAGTGGGTGTTCCAAGCACATAGGCATTTTGACTGCGCATGCTCAGGAAAATGTGAATCGAACACATGATTGCCGCCATTTTGTTTCGAGGGGGCCGTTGGGCAGGTTTTCAGGCGAGTGATCGATGCTTTAGAAAAGTATCTATTGAGAAAATTGAAAGAATGTGATGAGTTTACATACAATACTAACCCTGTGGACACTCGTGGTGTTTGTTGAATGCTTGGTTGGCGAGTTATCATCGATCAAAGTGCGAACATGAATTGTATAAATGGGCAATGCACGGGAGTTTGACACTAGATCTACTCGTGTTCAAAAAATATGGACGAACAAGCAATCAATTCAGGTTAGTGTCAAGGAATTGAAGTTTCGTTATTTAAAAATTTAAGTCTTTATATCAATGCGTGAGTAAGTTACACGGTTCTTTTATAGTGCTAAATTTTGATTTCCACTCGATTTTCCTTCAGTTTCAGTGTCAATTTGCTTAATTTTTTTACCGTCCCCCCAAATTGTAATTATCGGAGATAACTTTATTATTGCTTTATCTGTTTTACAGTGCAGAAAATGAGACCTTAAAAAATGCGTGGCGTTCAACATGTACGTTTTCCTTCACAGCACCTCTGGTGCATTTGCATACGACAAGATTTCGTAGATTTTCTCGGTCGTCGATCAAAGAGTTGGTTGACCATCTTGTTGCTGAAGTCTGCTGTGAAAGGTAAGCAACTATATTCCTATGCAGCTGCTGCAATTACATCACTGCAAATATTGAGTAGGCAATGAATTTTTTTATCCTTTTTTGATAAGTGTGGTGTCAATAATTTTCTTTTTGGAAGTGCAAGCTTGAGAAAAAAATGGATATATCTTTTCATTTCACCTGTCCCCCCAGTCCCAAAATCTGTCGACGACTTATTTATTTATTTCTTTTTCGCTTTGTTTAATTTGTTTACTTAAAAAAAATGCGTGCTTTTTACTTTACGAGTTCAAAGTGCTGCTAATTTTAGTTAAAGTTGGCCTTCGAAGCTCAGTTGTGTTGTGGTACTTTTCACGAACTCTGACACGGTACTAATTCTCTGAATGAATATTTTTTTAGGAGAATGCGCTGCTTGTGATGCTGACTGTCTGTTTGACATTTTTACCTTAATGAAAACTGGAACACTTTTTGGTCCTTTTCGTTGTATTGGTAATGTCTTGTTTATAATTCTTCAAAATGTTACAATATTCAGATTTGTGATTTACTCTTGCAACAACTCCATATACTGCAGTACATACTATGGAAATGCAATATTTCTGTTATAAGATAAAGTTTATTATGAACTGAAAACTAAAGATCATCCTTTGACATACACACAGTCTCAATGTGTTTGCCAACACTGAAAGATGCAGTCGCACAAAATAATTGATCTTTTACGCTTTGTAGAATTTTTTAAAAAAATATAAATTATGCTATTTAGTTTAGGCTTGCTGCTTCCCAATATGTTAGTGGTGCCATTAATTTCTTAAAGAACTTCTGTGTTCGTGTTTTTTACGAGCAAGGTCAATAATTTATGATTATGATATGGCATTTACCAGAGATGGGCTTCTGTTTCCATCAGTGTGATTAATTTTATTTATATGGTGTACCTCAAAATGTTATTATCAGAACAACAACTCTTAGAACAGACCCTGCAGAAATATCATATTTGCTGTCTTGTTGTAAGATGAACTGTACTGTCAGTTGTATTTAAAAGAAATGAATGTTAAGCAACATCTGTAAATCAGATACAGTGACAATTTTTGGCACAGTGTACTTTGGCCGAAGTAGCAGCATTTCAGGCAGCTGAACATAATCCAAATTCTAAGTATTGCTCTACAGTATTCTAAGAAATTATTTAGTTTAAAGGAAATGCTGTGCATTGAGAGGCCAGATTAAAGGAATATAGTTGTCCAACAGATTAAACAAGTTCCATACTGAAGGTCTTTGAATCTTGAACACTTCTTCATGACAGTATCAGTGTCCAGCCCCATAGACAACCTCCAAGATTAGGCTTACCCACCAGGGCTTAAGAGTATCTGCCAATCTACTTCTGGGGAAAATTGTTTCATATATTGATTTAAAAATTGGATGAAATGAATTAAAAACATGTTCTCTGCTATTTAGAGAGATGTGAAGTGGCCCGATAGTTGGACAATGGACAAAATGGATGGCTGTCCAGTGATATTCTCAGGCAGGCTGTCATTGATGTGACTGTCACCAGCCTTAGAGGACAATGGATATGAATACGAAGAGTGATCATTTGAAATATGAGAATGTTCCTGCTGAAGAGTATTGGTCAACCCAGGATATATGATCTCCCTACAATAGAATTGGCCTCAAAAGAAAGCCAAACCTGTGCTCATTACTATATCATATGCAGTATCAAAGTCCTTCTTTGACTTCAGTCTGTACACTGTAGCTCGACAAAATCCAATTGATGCAAAGTGCCTGTTTCCCACATTGTTCTAACATTGCCACATCACAATGTTGATGTGTGTTGATTCTGTGTCTTTCAAGTTCAGGGGTAACAAATTTCTGCTGTGAACCAGTCGGCATCACAGACGCATATGTGTTACTGATATTATGCATGCAAGATGCAGATGTAATAATTACATACATGTACAAAATAATGCATGATTATTTTTCTTTGCTCTAATAACCTGTCTGTTTGACATTGTATACAAAAGAAATAAAAAAATGCGCCGAGTGCATTATTGAGTTATAGAAGCATGCAGGAATTTTTAAGAACACAAGAGAAGTGCAGAGAAGCATGAGCCAAGTGTTCTTAAAATTCCAAACAACTTAACAATGCACAAGGAACAAGTTTTTTTATTTCTTTTATAAAATAAAAACGGTTATAATAAACCTTATGTCACGCGCGTGCTTTATTTCTGAGAGAATTACCAGAGTTAATTTAAAAACAAAATTAAGAATATACTTTTGTCTATACTTAAAGAAGCAGATTCCTATATTAATATTGACGAGATTATCTCTTAAGTTAAATCAAAAAGTAATTAATTAATATTTTCACAATTCTCTTTTTTTATTTCAATCACTTGTTTCTTCTTCCCCCCCCCCCCCCTTTTTTTTCTTCTATTGTTTGATCCTTTCTTTTTATTTCAACAAATTGGTGTGCGTAGCGATTTTTAATCATGTAATTAATTTCACTGGCCTGCCAAGATTAGCTTTTGCTACCTGCAGGCCAGTATTATAAATTCTATAATAACTAACTAATAAAGATTTTTTTTTTTTGTTGTTGTTGTTGTTATCGAGTTATAATGAACTCGGTTTAACCAATCATAGCGCACGCATTTCCTTGAGCATTTTATAACGAGTTATAATGAACTCGGTTTAACCAATCATAGCACACGCAATTCCTTGAGCATTTTATAATATGTAATATATACTGTGTCCCAGCGTGGAGAATTTAAATGCTGATCACTTGAAAATTAAAACGGGTGTCTAACACCCATAGTCAACCAAAGTTTAAAAATAAAGTACTATTAGGCCCGGTTAAGATGCCAGACTTCTCATAAGTCAAAGCAAATGGCATCTGAATCAACTGTTTGATTGAATATTTGACTGTGGACCAGGTTTGAGTCAGAAACCAAATTTCACATGACCTGAATCGACTGCATAAATTATTAAATGTAATTTGAGGCAAGGATCGATTTTTTTATTAGATAGTATTTTAATGATTTGGGTCAACCTAAATATGAATTAAGTTAAGCTCATGAAAAGTTTGGTGCATGAACCAGGCTTTAAAAATAATCACGTTATTATTAATCTCATATCAGCATCTGAGATAATGGAGATTTTTCAATAAATGTGCAGGGTGTCAATGTTAGATTTAGCTGAAAATATTTCCCTCTGTAAAATTTTCAGTTTTTCAAGTTAAAAGTGATTGTCTCATAACCAAGCAGTCTTAAGATCAGTAACGGTTATCTCTCATGGGAGATGCTCCTGTGTTTTAAATAGCTGATCAAAAAAGCATGAACACTAGCATTATTTTTTAAATATATTGAGGTGAAACCAATCAGTTGTAAGAGGAATAAACTACAAATCCCAGCATTAATATTGTTATTGCAGATTGTTCTCCCATCCCATTGGTCACCGTGCAACTCACATATTATTACTACTTAATTAAGGAATTAGTGGGGTGAGCATGGCCAGGGATATTCTTCTTTTGTCTTGGTAAATTCAATCAGGCTATTAGCTAAAAAAATATTGCAGGTCGCAGCAGTTAAGAGGTGGTTAAATCAGGACAACATTGCTTGAGGTTATTATACTCTTCAATTTGAGATGTCCTTAAAATTGTGCCACTAAAATGTTTTCTAACTGCCAAATGAAGATAATTACAGCTTCCAGTAAACTATTTAAAGCAAATTATGCAAACAAGGTTTCTTACTCGCTGATAATATCTTTAATTTTTCCTCCGTTTCTAAGAATGTTTCCTTAGGTAAAGCTACACCTTATTATCACTATCTGACTCTTCCTTTTTGGAAAATCAGTGACCCTCGTTTTTTCGGTACTCCTACCCGCTGTCGATTGAGTTAAAGAATTTATTGTCCTCGGAAAAAGAGGCACTTGAAATATTCAATAATGACTTACAGACAGTACTTATGTGATGGAAGGACTTTTCAGAGCGACGATACTCTTGAACAGCTCGTCTGCAGCGTTCACAAAAATATCTCCGTCCTTTATTTCACTTGTCGAATTTGTTCCAAAACAACCCTCGAAATCATCACTGTACGCGGCTAGCATTTTGCCAAGGGCTCTGTAGGGACTTTCTCTCACAAACTACACAACCATTTTTCGATTTTTTAACAGCAGTCTCTAACACGTAACCAAACAAAAAGAAGAAAGACGATCAAACATTTTGTTGCGTACACCGCCATTTTTTTTTTTGGTGTGCACGCGGAGCAGGCGCATACCAGCGGTTACGTTCATTAAAATACTCTTTATGGAGCATGCGCAGACAAAATGCCCCTCTGCTGGTGTTCCACCGTATCCTTTAAAATTTATTTCTGGCAACTATCTAAAATACATAATCACCTTTTGTGGTTTTAAATCCTCACTGGTGCAGCTTTCTTGAACCTGCTGACATAAATTTTTGAATGAAAAAATATTAACACTAAATATTAATATTAATTGCTGCACTAATACAAATCTTTGACTAAATTAAACATGCCAAATGTTTATTTTACTAAATGCATTACTGCATATAACAATTAGGCATGTTGGTCTCGTCAAATGACCATCTTATAATTTTCTTTTCTTTTTCCCCTCCACTAGCAGCCTTTTATTATGCTTAAACAGAATGTGAACACAATATGAAAGGATGAAAATGGAAGGATTTCATATTCTGAAAAGATATATAATCAGAAGGATTACATGTAGGGCCATCTAAAAATGAAATGCTCCAATTTAAGGTAATTTTTTTTTGATTCACTCAAATAGTCCTTATCAGGCAAGTCTGAGTGAAAATATGACACATGTGGTTATGCCCTGAGCACCTTAAATGTATTTTTACATAATGCTTGGCTTTTAATAACAAGTAAATCACTGTACCTTTCTTTTATAGGCAGTAGGCTTTCGGTTTGAGGCTAGCTTTCACGCAATAAGGACCTTGGCCTTTGACCGGTTTAACGTAAAACTCCCACTCTTGCCAAAGTGGAAAGTTCCGTAGAACTTTGCCACAGAAGGACTGTCAACAATTTCATCGGCAATATCCATGTTTTCCTTTGCATCGTCTCCATCAGTGCTGTCACAGCATTTTAAAGCTCCAGCTCCCTTCCACTATCATGACAATTGAAATACATTTAATTCTGATTTTTGGTGACACAAGAAAGATTCATATTTTAGTCGGTGACACAGGCGTAATTTCACTGCATATACAGTTTGAGTTTGAGTAGGCGGGGTCGTACTTTACCTACAGTAACTTCACTTCACCCTTATCTCATGACTAAAATTGAAATGAATAACATTTTAATCATTAAAATGTGTAAAACATTAGCTGTCTGTTTAGAAAACGGACGGCTATTTACAAAAGATATGTTGATTGGGCTCACATTTACTTTTAAATTCTCCCAAACACCAATTCTTATGTTATGAAATGCATGACGCAGACTTTTTGCCAAAAATTGAAAAATGGGTGTCCTGGAGGTCTTTAGGTGTTATTTCTAAGAATTTCATGGTATCCCTTCTGCCAAGAATGCATGTAATGCAAGCACAAGGGCAGTCAACATATGCAGAAGCAGTAACATGTTGATCATATCAGTCTCTTTGGTTAGCATTTGTCCTAACATAAGCAACTTAGTATTGACCAATGACCAATAAATTATTACAAATAACTGTGTCTTCATCTATTGCTTGACTCATGCTTGACTCATTTATATACATTGTAAACAGTCCTTAGTGAGTCTTAGTGGTAAAATAATCTCATTCAATTATTTTAATATTTACCTTTCCTTCATGTCGCCTTATTGCTGCCAGCAATGTTTTATTAAAATCATTATATTTTAGAATGACAGCTTGAGCTGACAAATCAGTTTGTGCCAGCACAACTAATTCTTTTTTTGATAATTCTTTATTGGCATTAAGTGCTGTACTTGGACTTGCACTTATTGTACTTGTTTTATCTATCAAAAGATAAGACAACACACAAAGGAATTAACAACTGGAAACTGTTAAAAAATCTGTGAAAATTATTTTCAACACAATGCATTGTAATACACTGTACACACAATCCTACTAACTAAATTGTTCAAAAATTAATTACAAAGTTTACTTGCCTGGGGCAATACATGTAACTTCATTGGATTCAGGTTTGCTATCTGTGAAATAAGAAATAATATTAGTTAAGCATTCAAAACATCATTTTGAACACTTTCAAAACAAACCTTAAAATAAACCCTGTTCTTTTCGTAGGTCAAACTGCAAGATATATTGTGATGTTTGCCAAGTTGTTATTACTTAGCTTTCAATAAGCAAGGTAAATGAGTCAGCAATGGAAAACAGAGCGATTAATCAAAATTTCCTTGCTGAAGACCATCATTTCCCGACCCCCACCGTAGAAGGTATCTCAGTCGGTAAAAATTCGCTGAGCGATCGATCGTGCCAAATAAGTTTATATTTTAGACCGTTTTACCTTATTATCTTCCACCACAATCTTTATAAGGTCTGCCAACCCATGTTTTCTAAGAAAATCGCCAGCATCCATGGTCTAAGGAAAGAACCGGCGTAAGTCAAACAAAATGAAGCTTATCTCAGTGCGGGTCGTGTCCACCATCGACAGCAGCGATCGCAACGATCCAATTCCATCGACATGACTAACAATTTCCAATGTTGAAAAAGCTAAAACTAAGATTTGAACACTGATATACTCACTCGCTTTGAAATTGTCCACTGTCCGACGAAAAAAAAAAAGATATTACACAAAATGTACAAGCGAAGATGAATTTGCATGAACTCAACGAAATAACGAAAAAGAGCGCGAATGGAGCGAGAGGCATTGTGGTAAGGTTTGTGTAACATGTGACTTGAACATGTAACCTACGTCACATCCATTCCTGTCCCCAGACCGCCACCGTTTTTCCGAAAGAACGAAACGAGGGCTGTGGGGAAGAGAATGTGTCAAAGTACTACACGTGTTTGTAGCTGTCATGTCGGTCTGTTTTTTTTTGTGAAAAATGTCGCGGTAACGTATCGTGGCATCGAACCACTGTAAATCGCCACTTTGAGCGCCAAGGTATGTTAAATAGTAGTTTGGAAGATGCCAGCTTGGATGAATCTTGGATGAATCGTATTGCCGTTCCGAAGGCTTTATAGGACAGGGAGAAATTCGCCTTCTTCAGTCCTGTGAAAACAACTTTCACTTCGATTTTGCATCCAGCCTCTTCACGCAGGTTTGTCTTTGTCCTAATAAAGCAAAACAGAAGAACTGATATAGCAAAAAGAATCGGTAAATACCGTATCAAAATAAGGATTTTCTTACCATTTGACTGCCTCAGCAATAAAATGAGACAATAACTTTCTCGCATAGGTATTCTTGTCCGCCATGCTAGTTTAACATACCACCGATAGCCATTGCATTCTCACTTCATTCCCAGGTTATACCGCTTTCTTGCAACCGTGTGTCGTTGCTCGTTTCTGAAACCGACTGATTAGCTCGGTTGTTAATTATGTCCGGTTAGTTAAGTAATCCCGGTTAGCTTGATCTTTTTTTAACCACCAGGTCGTCCTCCAACAACAACGCATTTCGTGATTCTACTTTTGTGTAATATTTTGCAGTTTTATGCTTATGACTGTTTCGTAAAACGTGGCTGTCTACTACACCTTAATATCAAGAGCAATACAGAAAGTAAAATATCGATTTACCATTTAATGACTTTACTGTTTGAACAAAAATTTTGTCACTGACAATTGTAGAGAATTCATTTAGAATGCCCCGTATATGCTATTTACAGAGATTTTACAATGCCCCATATATGCCATTTTACAGAGATTTTACAATGCCCCGTATATGCTATTTTACAGAGATTTTACAATGCCCCGTATATGCCATTTTACAGAGATTTTACAATGCCCCGTATATGCCATTTTACAGAGATTTTACAATGCCCCGTATATGCCATTTTACAGAGATTTTACAATACCTACAAAAATTTACAAACATTGCTGAATTCCAGCAAAATCTCTGTAAATCGCATATTTACATGCAGATATTCCACAGAGTTTTTGTTAACTCTGTAAATTATTTTCAGTATTTCATATTCGATACACTAGAATTTACAGACATTTTATAAAGCTTTCAAGCCATACAACGATAACTAAAGTCTGTAAAATATCTGTAAAACAATAATTTACAGACATTTTGTTTTTCACCCAAATAAAAGCCATAAATTCGTTTGTGATAAAAAGTCTGTAAAAACTAGATTTACAGAAATTTTGTAAACTCTGTAAATGGTCCAGTTTTTCCAACGCAAGCTTGAACACTATAACTGTTTTATAATTCAACACATTGAAAATCACAGTTTCGAGAAAAAATCATTGAGGTATACATCCTTTCATTAAGTAAAAAGGCTAACTACAATATTTTACCTCGCACCATAAAACAACAAGCAATGAATGCCGAAACTTTTGCCAAGCTAAAATTAATTTAGCATACACAATCAGTTGACAGTTTCTACGAAGAGCTTTCGTCTACTCAAAGAACGGGACAGAGTAGTGACTACAAGAATTAAAACACAGTAAAATGGCATAGAATGTCTTAGTTACAAGTGTTTCGTATCTTAAAAAGTTCAATTCAGAATCAAAACAAATTGAACAAACACACGGTTACGAACCAAAACATAGCGGCGAAAAGTCGGAAAGAACTGCAGCGTGGACAGTAATCTTACAAAAATTCACAGCTAAAGGATACAAGAAACGGTTAAAACATCGTACCTGTAGTTGATTTGGCTTTTTAGTCCCTTCCATAAGCACCAAATTTTCAAACATCGAAGTACGAGCTGAGTCGATTAATATTGTTTACAAACTTGGAATGCTCGTTTTTTAGCTCCCACAGCCGTAATGACGAGATCAGAAACTTTTCTGAGGAGGCATCAAGTCTATATCATATTCCAGAGGTGATTACCAAAGAAATTTCACGAAAATTGTGCTCTTCATTCACTTCTTGTCGAGCGGTTAAACTTTGAACCAGTTTTCATTCAGCTACGCCAAGAAACAACACTGCGACCGCGACAACGCGAAAATTTCGCGCCTTTTTTGTCCAATCATGTGAACAGTATTTTCTCTTTTCTTTTCTTCTCTTTTTTTCTTTCTTTTCCGTTTTTTAACTAATAGTTCACGGACTTTTTCGCCAAAAAACACGAAATTGTAGGCAGCAGTCATTTTCACTTTCCTTCACTAAAATGCGAAATTTACCGCCATTGCTGGTTATATGTCATGTAGACATAACGTATATCGATAACTTTGTTACCATATTTGGGCATTGTATCAATGTGTTGAATTATAAATATATATATATATATATATATATATATATATATATATATATATATATATATATATATATATATATATATATGCGTTTTACAAAAGTCGCTTCTCAAAAATGGGTACCCATCCTCATTAATAAAAAGTGGGCCATTTTCAGCACCCCGTACATTAACGTTATCCAAGAATGATTGCACAGGACATGCGTTAAACTGCACCGTGATTATAATTATGTTTATAGTTTGCGAAGGTAACTACCAAGGAAACTACCTTGCCCTTTTTACAAAACTGTCTCTGCACTTGTCCTAAATATAACAGGTTACTGTGGATACTTCGGGGCTTTGTGACCGTAATTTCACCAATACGTAGAAATCCAAAGGCAAACAGTAGCACCTTGAGAGACGTTTACTTAGGGATGCGGAAGTTAAACCCCATATATGGTGGAGGTTTATAGACGATATATTTTTCATATGGACGGAGGGTGAGGAGAAACTTCAAGAGTTCATAGATTATTTGAATAATGCGCATGATACTATCAAATTTACGTCGAAATGGTCAACGAGTGAAATTAAATTTTTGGACGTTAAAGTTATAAACGAGTCGGGAGATTTAGAATCGGACGTATTTGTTAAACCCACAGATAGCCATCAATATTTGCATTACAGTTCATGCCATCCTAACGCATTCAAGAAAGGCATACCTTACGCACAGGCTTTACGACTGCGGAGGATTTGTTCGAAACTTTGCTTTTTTGAAAGGAGAGCAAGTGATCTGAGTGAGTTTTTAGTTACAAGAGGATACAAGAAGAATTTTGTGGAGAGTCAGATTGGAAGGGCTAGAAATATGTCAAGGAAAGAAGCTTTGGAGGCCAAACAGCGTGAACGAATCCAAAAAATACCTTTTGTTGTGACATACCATCTTGGCTTACCGAATATTGGTGGAATACTAAGAGAGCTGCACCCAATATTGGAGTCATCAGATAGATGCAGCAGAGCCATTAGAAATATCCCCATGGTAGCATTTAGAAAACGTAAAAGTTTGGCGGATTATCTGGTCCATGCAAAGTTAAACAGGAACTCGAGAGAGCGTTTACAACGAGGGGTAAGCAAGTGCGGGTCAAGGAGATGTGAGGTGTGCGGTTACATGGACATGAAAGATTTTTTTGTTTCCACTGCCACTGGTAAAATATATTCCATTAACTATAGCCTTAATTTGTAATTCGTGTAATGTGTTATATAATATGTAGGATCTATCACGACTAAGTTTAGACTTAGATTTAATAACCACAAGTCGAGAATCAGACGGCATGGAAAACTTGAACAAGTAAATCGAGAGAATGATGACTTGTTTTATAAGCATCTGAGGAGTGAAGGACATAACGGGTTGACGGATGTGAAGATTCAGATAATAGACAGGGTGAATGGAGAAAGAGAATTGAGGGAAAAGGAGAGACAATGGGTGTATAAGCTGAACACTTTGAGCCCGTATGGTCTCAATGACAATGATTTTTTCTTTGGTCAAAACAAGCGCTCTAGGCGCACGTAACAGTATTAGTTCATTAGCGCGTGCGTACGTCCGGGATTGTTTATTGTTGCGCGCGCGTGAT